>NESQ01000091.1:0-271473 GCA_003070745.1 Tuber borchii | reverse complement strand
CCCTGGCTCCGTCGGGGAGCCCGGGCATTAGAACCGACGGAGCCAAGGTGTGGGAAACAACGAAGCTAGGGCGTGGGAAACGGCGGAACGACACGGTTGGAAAGAGATCAGTATATAGACAAAAGAGATCCGAAGTAGTATATACTAGTAGACATAGAAATTGATATTTCTTGAATTACGCTAGTCAGACCGTAGGTGAAATTTACAAGTAGTACTACTAGTATCGTGGGCTAGAGCTACTAGTACCTCGCTCCCCCGAAAGAGATTGGACGTCGCTCCCTGAGCGAGACAGTGCGTCAGGTGGAGACCCAGAAGGAGCAGGGAAAGAGGGTGTATTGGGGAGGCGTCTAGATGTAGGAAAGAGGATAGGAAGGATGAGGGGCGTTCTGATGATACATTAAGGCCAGGGGTAATGGGGAGGTGCCAGGACGCCATTGGAGTGAAAGCAAGATTTCAGACGCAACTGGGGTTAATACTGATATCAGGACGCACGGGACACAGGGGACGAAAAGGTTGACGAGTGATATGTCCGGACGCAGCGCCTGCACGTCAGACGCATGTTAAATTCTTGCTGATGATCATATAGGAACTGCCACCTCTTGCGTGGTTCAATATATCTCGTTGAATGTTCTTAACTCTATCATGCAGTTATCAAGCCAGCTCCGCACCATTTATGGCATGAGATGTGCTAGACGTATGATGGTTCCTATATCGAAAATCGCCAGTTCCCTGACGTCATCCCTGTGATGAATGGTCCTAATGTAATGTATGTCTGAGAGGGGGCCTGCGTTAATCACATTCGTCAATTGAACGCCTGGAAGACGGTGCCTAGTTTCCTGGTACCTGAAATCGCTGATTTTTAAAGAGCTATGAGCTTTGCCGGGAGACGCCCCCCCTAGTACACAATTAGGCTTCTCGCTCCCAACTTGTATCCAAGTAGAATTATTCCTGCACCCCTGGTTGGGGCAGAGTAGAATACCAGTGCTCCGAGCTTGGTGTAGGCCGTAAAAATCGGTTTCCTGGAATGCAGGCACTATGATTTCAAGGGTTGTTATTAGTTCAACCTGTAGCGATTGAAGTACTGCCAGATCTTCCGAAAGTCAGTGTCCGGATGGCAGGTACAGTCGACTAAATTGTATCCATACTGGACAAATTATTTGCAGGGAGATATCCGACAATCTGCTAAAATAGACGAAGTTGCGTATCAAATCATGACGTCCTTTCATAATACTATTAAAGGCAGGTGGGACTGACGCAGTTCTCCTTTTCTCTAAATGCTAGACTACCTCCCCTGGGAGATCTACTCTAGTACATCGTAGCAATTCTAAGTTCAAATGGCTCATCCGGATCGCATCCTGCAGGACATAGAAGCTTAGTATCTGTCGCACTGCATCAATCTTTGTTTGAAGGTTGATATGCATGCTTCATCTGCTCTTTGTGTGGGAGCTCAACGAACTAGGTAGCATACATTGGCATGTTTTCAAACTTGTCGATGCGCTCACGAAAGTGAATTAATAGATGCGTCTTAATAAAGTTGCAATGGGATTCGGCATTGATCAAGGTCATACTGGGGTGGTTTTCTTCTTGCGGATCTTCCTCGAGTACCCGGAGCCGACTTGATCCACCGACTAACTGGTTTACCAGGGTTCCCTGGCCGTGTACCTTCTTTTGCATCTCATCTGCTCTGGCCTGACTCTGTTTGGATATCCTAATATTCAAGAATATACCATTCGTCTACTGACAACGCTTCATATTGTTTTCTATATAGTTTATGGTCTGGTCTGTATGGCTCCGGTATTGAGCTATCCTGCTAAAACCAAGTAGCCACCCAATCTTTGAAATGTTTCACTTGTGTGCTATCAGCCTATCTCAATGCCACGGCCAAGACTCCTACAAGACATCGTCATAGAATCCACATCTCCTTTCCTTGCCACTGCATAATCTCACCGTAAATCTCTGTCGGCGCATACAATCTCAGGTCCGTTGGCAAAGCCTTCCATGTGTGGTCGAACCCCGGCTGTTGTCAGTGTTTCTGCATAATCCCTCCATTCAGTCCATCACATCCTTAAATAGTCCTAGATATATTTATTTTGACAAAACTGGCATCTGCAGATCAGGCACGGAAACACTTTCTAGTACTTGAAAGGTTTTCCCCGTGTCTTTATACCAAGGCGTTCGTAACCTTTGTTCCTTGCGTAATTTCTTATACCATGATGCTTGGCGCTGGTTCCTAACCCTGGAGGAGGAACCTTACATTGAGGACAGGCTTTCGTTTTCATCCCGTGTAGTGTTGCATTTTCCAAATCCTCTGTAATCCACCCAGAGAAGATCAGGAAGCATCTCTGGATTTTCCCATCCTAACAACTATTCGGGACGCTCTCTAGCATAGTACCCCTCAAGAGTTCAAAGCTGTGTTCTAATACGCCCTTAAGGATGTCGCTATTACTTACTCTCTGGGGTTTGTCTGCTGTAGGGATCTTGGAGATTTTGGGCAGAATGGGCAATAGCGCGAAAAGGAGCACTACCATGAATCCAAGGCTGTCACCTCTTCTCGATGGGAGATATCTGATAGTAATACAGACTAGCCATCCCTCCATGTCCCCTCAGAGATGGGTGAGATGCGTCTTATTACACATCCCAATAATTGGAACCACCGTCGCCCCATTTGGAAGTGTTTCCTACCTACTGTTATCAACCTTAATGGAAAGAGGGTAGAAAGGTTTATTTGAACCTCCCCCCAATGGTCAGCTGTATCAATTTTGGCATATACTCTGTCTTCATTCTGATCAATATCCCAGAGTGGCGGATATACTAAGTTATCTCGGTAGGTTATCTGATGAAGAAGATATCTCCCACCGTCCAGGATGTTGCGATAGAAGATTGGTAACCTGCTCTTACCGTCCTCAATAACTACTTGTCCTTCATATCATCGTGGATATGGGCTCTCAGTATGCAATGATCTAAGAAGATTCTCCATCATATACATGTAGCTATAGCCAATTGACGCTGGGGCACCCAGATCTTTGGCCAAGTAATAATTCATCTGCGACTTTCAGGATTTACTCTCAATGAACCAAGATACAAGCTGGAAACTCTTTGCACTGATGAATAGAGACTACTGGTACTGGCAGAGTTTGATATATTCTTGCACATATCTCTTGATTTGTCCAATTCCTTCTCTGGCGAGTTCATACTGGGTCTGTTCAGCGGTGGACGAAGATGTGTTGTCGTTAAGTGCCTGAGTATCAGAGTTGTATATAAGATCATTAAGTGAGTCGTGTTCATATCCGAGAGGATAACTCGCCGGATTAGATTCATATTTTGGTTCATGGTGGTCGTTGACTTCATTGTGATCACTTATGTGGTCGTCACTTCGATTCAGAGTTAGATTTCGTAAGGTAGAACCAAGTCTGAGATCGATATCTGCATGCGCTGTTTGGATTGCGGCTTGTATGGACCTACCCCCATGTATCTTCGATGACAAAATGAACTTTTGACCAGCAAGGGTGATTAAGCTCTATTGATTTCAGGAGTGGTGTGTATAATCTCAGGGTCAGCCTAACTTAAAGGTTGTAGCGATCGTATTGTTCATCGGTAAGGGTGCGAAGCTGGGCCATGGTTTGAAAAATCAGTGTGGAATCGGTTTAGCCATGTTTGTCATGCCATCACGTCAGTTCAGCTGTTGATCACTTTATGTTCAACTTCAAACAGCTAATGACCGGAACACTGAATTGTCAATTGTTGATTCATCTTGAAATCAACCCAAACAATTGATAATGGTTCCAACCTGTCTTCCACGTCTGGGGGTTGTATATACAATGTGGTTTAATCACGCTGGAAGGGAGTTCATACCAAGAATGATCGCACAAGTCCCACAATATTCACCACTATCCATAGTATTCACCATCTCCACAACATATGACTAGTATCTTTCAGAACACTATCTATATAGACCCAAATTCAATCGACATGGCACACAACATCAACAATGTAGAGTACCTCCACATGGCGAATCCGGGAGTGGTGCAGATCCCTCTACCGGAGCAAACCTATCAACTTCTGCTGAACTCTATGTCTTGGCAAATAAGTATGAATGGCTTCAATCCAAATAGTAGAACAATCACGGTTAATAAAATGAAAATTGGGTTTCCTGCTATTGCAAATCACAGGCTGGATGGGGCATGGTGGTACATTGCGAACGATATGATAATACCAAGGAACTATATGCCAAGAGACAAGGCTAATTCTTATCCTGACACTGACATCCAGCCAATAGTGGCAGGTATGAGGTGATTGGGCCCTGCATGTGATAATCTTGCCACAGCATCGGCTGCGATTTATCTCGTTCATATGCTAGAGATGGATCAGCTAGTCATTCAACTTATTATGGATTATGTGAGGAAGCTGTTTACCACAGTAAAGAGTGAGGGAGCTGGTGCCGCCTAGGGTCTGCTGGGTTACCCCTTTCCGGAGGTGATTATTCCGGAGAATTTGCTATCAATAAATGACCAAGTTGAGTGGGGTCTTGCAACAGCGGTGCTGAATGGAGCCCCAGTTTTCAAAAAGGATCCCCCAGGTTAGGCTCCTCCTGCTCCACCCCGGAACAACAGAGCCCCAGTGCCACCCCCCGTACCTCAGGTAGCATGCAGTGTTTTTGCTGATAAATGCTCCTCCTGCTACACCTGGGAACAACCAAGCGCCAGGACCTCACTCTTTACCTCCACCACATGTTGCTTACTGTGCTCCACCTGAGAACGCTACTCCTGTACCACCTGGGAACAACCAGGCCCCAGGACTACGCCCCATACCTCAGAGACCGGTTGCTGACCCTTCCTCTCCGGTTGTTGACCCTGTGTTATAGTTTGATGGCCCTGCATTCCCAGTGGCCAACCCTGTGTCACCAGTTAACGACCCTGCTCAGCCACCAATTGCACTCCGCGCGACCAATGACTCGATGGCCAGAATTATGCCAACAGGGTAGTTTTCTAAATTATCTGCATATTTCATGATTTCACTCACTAACCAAGGAAATACATTTTGAATGGCACTACTTGGGCGCGGACGTGGCATGCGGATGGCTTATGTCCAGCCTTCGCGACGTGGCCTGGGGCAGCCAGTGGAACAAACTACAAAGGGAAATTGCCCTGCAAACCCCTTCATCCGGTATTGGGTTCCCCCACACATGGCCGGTGTAGAGTTCGCTGAGCTAGATTCCTTTGACTTCCCTGGGCTGTCAGCAATGATTTACAGAAGTGTACCTCACCGCCAGATCCGCTACATCATTTGCACTCCTGGCGAAGGTCGTATAAGGTGGCTCAGATCACCCAATCAGCTCTTAACCTTTATAGTGTAAATCTTCATCGGGCGCAATAAAGGGGTGCGTACCTGACTTGTATCTCATTGATGTCTTGAAATCCCCTCCACCTTTTGGTATATTACGACGGTGATCACGATGAAGAGACACCACACATGGTAGAGCCGCTGAGCCTGATGTATCTTAATCCACAACTTGGCTGCAATTGGGCTCGTGATATCCAGGGGGAACGTATAGGCAAGCAGCATTTTCAAGAACAGGAACTAGACGATGCACATGATGAGCCTGAGTAAGAAACGACCAGGGATGATACGTCTGATGTTTCTTCCTCAGAATTACCGCATGAATCGGAGGACATTTCTGGAATATTGCCATCCCACGTGGGTGAACGCCCTGAATCATCGGAGATAGGTATCCCATTTCTCTTCATATCATCGAGTTTGCTATATCGACAGCAGCCATTGGACTTGCTTTATCGCCCAGCTCGAGTCGAGAAAGAAACGAACCGCGGGGCTCATTTCGATCTTGAAAATTGTAACAATGAAAGACCCCAGATACTAGGCTTGAGTTCAATCAACGAGTTGTTGAGAGCGAATATGATACGGAAGTACAACTGTGAATTCGATGTTGAAAATTCGGAGCCTGAACTGAAAAGGTTCTGTGCTGATTCGGTTGTACGGAATGATTTGAAGTGCAATGCACAACTTTCATCCAAGCTGCCATTGTTCCCCCTTTCAAACCTAATGAACAGTTGATTAGCTGTTTGTTTTGACATTTCATAGGGATGTTTGATTCCTTTTCTCCTTTGTGATGAGTTCAGCAACAAGTTCAGCATGTCCATTGTTTGCTCTATGCATTTGGGCACGTAATAGTAGTTTAGTTTTATAGTGTTGCCGAAAGGATATTCACCCTGGATCACAGTGGAGATGTGATGTGCCTTTGGGGGTCTGTCGACCGTGGTCCGCCATGACCTCAATATCAGATGACCCCACCTAAGGTAGTATTGAGGCACATATTCGGGCTTAAAACCCTATTGAATATCCAACATCGATTTAGTTCTAACATCGTAGGGCTACTCCAATATGGCACTAGGGAACCCCGTGACGGCGAAATTTCTATTCACAGAATAGTGACACCATGCCTCACTTCGCTATAGACGTCTATGAGCACGAGGCGTATCAGAAGGCAATCATGCCCCTGGCACTCAGCACGCTCAGTTCCACACAAAAAGATCGTCGCCCCTGATCAATTCTTCATTTGGCAATCCGGTCTTCGACCACCCAAGCCCTTATACACCTAAAGAGCCGTAGGTTCAATTTACACAAACCTCCTACACATCTGACAAATTGTTCTTACCAATTGTTCTTACCCGCATCGAATCACATCATTGAAACAAACAGAAACTTGGGTGCAAAAGACAATGGAAGGACTATTTCTACATCAATTCAGGAGGGAATTATCTTAATATTCATGTTACTCTCAGACGTCATGCAATCCAAACGCTGGCCGAAGATGAAGCCAGCATTGTCCAATACAGGACGATCTACCTCCAAATAGCTGCAATTGTCAGTGTGCCATCGAGGGATACGGAATATTCGATATGATTGATACCATCTTTTCTGTAACCTTGATTTGTCAACTAACAGTTGATCTGGACAGTTGTTGATTCATATTGGACAAAAAGCCTGAACTTGAACCCGCAGGGCAGGATTTAAGATGGGTGAATGCAGACATTTAGTGCTACCCATATACCTGAAAGGGTGGTCCTAACTATAGGTGGGATCAGGGGGTCTCGCTGTGGCGAAGTTTGGTAAGCCAAAGGCTCGTGTGGGTTCCCCACAGCGACGGGCGCAGGAATCAATACGCGATGTGGTGCAATGAAATCACGACCTACATCACGGCGGTATCATGGAAACCCAAGTCCCCTCTGTTAATCAATTGGACTCAGTATTCATTTTCGCACAGTCCCTACCCCCAGTTGAAGTCCAGATTGCATGTAAAAACAAAAAGCATCGCCAATAAGACATTGCAGAATTTGAATCCCCATTAAGGCACTTAGGAACATATGTACAATGCTTCAGACAAAGAAGTATCATTTCGAGGCTGAGCACGGAGAGGCCGGAGAGGACGCGGATAAAGAACATCAAAGTAGGTTCTCATTACCCGCAACTACGGTAGATTTTGCTATTTGGTAACTGGTACTAATTGTTTTTTCTAGAGGTACCATGCGCTTTGGCTTCTTGATATTGCACAAGGGCGATAAAGCTCAACATTGTTCATCGGACGGGCCGTCCTAATGGTAACCAGGCGTTATTTAACCAAAGCTAGTATGCGACAAACCAGGATGAAGGGATCACCTGGGCCGTCATGGCATCACCCAGCATGCAAGACTTATGCCAGGTTCTCCAGCAACTACACGCATAAGAGTCAACTCGTTATCCCCAATATCTCATTGAGGCGACTCGGCACGGACCCACCTCATTGCCCAAGTATCTCTCAGATCCTCTCCGGCACTCTGAGCTCATATTTGTGTATAGAGATGATGATATCCAGGCATGGCTCCTCGCCATTGTGGGCAAAGATCCTCTGGATCTTTTGGTGCTAGAGTCATATCTGGATCTGGGCAGGAACCAAGACGAGAGACCCACGCCTACTTCTGGGCGATATTCTCTATTTAATCTGCAGGTCTGAGATCGGTATGGGCCTATGGATGATAAAGTAAAAGATGAATATCACTGAAACGACGCTCACAAAGAGAGCTCCGGCAGATACGAAGAAAGTAATCCTGATGAAAGCTTCGTTGACGACTGTTACAACGATGTTTAAACTTCACAAGATATTCAGGTGCCTGCCAGTATTCCCCTCTGTACTAGTAATCACCGTCGTACTAAAGACATCATGGTTTTTGTAAGGTTTTGTGTCTAATGTGCTTTTGATTCAATATTTTTATACAAATTCAATGGCTAATCAAACACCTACTAGGACGACGATAAGGATGTTCATGAACTCAGGCTACCGGGGGGTTTAGAGTGTGACTCGGCTCCCATTCGTAATGTATCTAGTAGACATACCCAGTATGCTGAACATAGGGACACAGACACTAGACACGCTTAGCCGTCGCAACAAGTACAACTTAGAACCAGAAGTGACCGGACTCCTGTTCGTGATCCACCTGGAAGACATAGCCTGAATTCGGACCTTAGGTACCCAGCCACCGGGCCCTCTAGGCCATTGGATCAAGAACAACCTAGATCAATCAGGAATTTTAGTCTAGGGAATCCCTGGGTGATGCAGCTATAAAGGAAGTCTGAGGCTTTGGTGGCTGAGCCTAGACCACCGACTATGGTGTCCCAACGTCGATCAGCGAATCTGGCGCCCAAACAAAAAGAGCGTTGTCATCACCGTTGTGGCCATGATAGCACCATCGATAGCTCTGTTTCCCAATATGAACAATCTGACGATCATGATATTCATTCTGGAATGACCCCTACCCCCATGCCTGAGGCCTTTACACTAGCACTGACTGTCCCGCCTGCCCCTATGACCTCTACTTCTCCTACCCCTATAAGCGTTCCTTCCGGTATGGCTGGCCCACGTGCACCCCAGCAAATTACCGGTACAGCAGCCGGAACTTGGGATGCTAGTACCCACCCCAATGTGACACACCCTGTTGGAAAAGCAAAAGCCAAGGGCCAAGCTGACGCATCTAGTCTTAAACAGCAGGACCAGGATGAATCCCCAATGCACATCCACCGAGGTTGTCCAACACGACGTGGGGGTCGCTGAGCTTAAATCTCTTCACATTTTTTGCACCACTCAAAATACCCTTTTTTTTTCATCTTTTCTACTCTTCCGGCATTCTTTAGATTTTTGTTGGTTCTTGTCACTTGTACAATAGTAATAGTAATCAAACGCAGAGTCCCTCATTCAGGCTGCTTTGGCACCTGCTATTTGCTACCTTACAAATTTTTGACGTACTAGTAATGGGGGCACATCTCGTTCAGGAATGTTGTCCAGGCTAGCGTCCACAAACTGTCTGGGTCTATCGCTAGGTAGTGGCATTAGCAGATATTTCTCCATTGGGTTGAACTGCACTAATTGGGCTTGAGGAGAGGAGGGCCCATGCTACCAAGACCATTGAGATGTGGCGAATGAGATGCACAATAACTACATTTCGATTAATTCATCTTTTACAACTTTAGGCCGAGCACTTCGGGAGTTAAGAGCGTCTGCGTGGTGAGTGGACTCTGACGATTCTCAAGATCCGGTTCTTCATATAATTGATTCACTTGTATGCCAAGGGATAGTCTGTACACGTCGGTCTAGGGTATTGTCTGAACCAACCGACAGCCTCAACTTAATCGCGAACGGAGCCCCCTGCATATGGTACAGTTTATAAGGTTCCGAGCACTCTGATTAGACATTCGTAAAGGCGGGTAGCTACTCCAGCTCATCTTTCGGCGTAGTAAATATCTCGCTCTATCGGTAAACCAGACTCCTTGCAGCTAGATTGCACCCAAATTGCATGTTGGCCAGTCTTTCATTTCACATCATCTTTCTGATGCCCAGGAACTGAATTCTAAGTGTCTAGTACAATAGATCAGTATTTCTCTTCCAAAGTACAAGGACAATTCTGAAAACACAGTTTCGTAGGTGAATTTTCACTCCCCTCGCGGACTCCATCAACTCATCTAACTTTCTGCCCATGAAGGTGCTGAGCCCTCAAGGCCTTGAGATTGTCTGGGTCGGCGGCACAGGATTGAGCCCATTGCCGGGCAATTTCTCTCAGTTGCATCCCCAGTGATAAACCCAACCTAGCTAAATCTGGTCTGGCTTGAACCAACACTGTTTACTTATTCTCTAGGAAAACTGATTATATACGGTTTCTACTGCTTTCAGCGCTGCTGATAGGGTGTTCTGGGAATCTGAGTAGATACTACTAGTGATCTGTTGATTTAACGAGTATCTCGCCATCTCGCTAAACCATATCCCTTGCAGTTAGATTTTGCTAAGCCCCGACACTAGCGACACATTCATGTCATCCAATAATTTCCACATGGGACCAGTGGGTCCTAGGAGATTCAAGACAGGCTAGATAACGAATTCAATATTGAACACTCTCCAACCCGGTTTGCCTAGGCATCGCTGTCCCTTGCATACCAAGTGATAGTCTGTCAGGCTACTAACCTCCCCCAATGTTGGTGTCCAGAGATAAGACCTACCGAATACTATTCAAGACGAGAATCTACATAGACTCGTAGCCTTCATAACTCGGGATATATATTTCCTTTGTCATACTTCCTGATTCCTATCTGACCCAACGCTCAATAAAGAGCTAATATGCTACAATGCCTTTGAATTCATGGAGGCAGCCAACTGCCCAAGTGGGAAATCAAAACGGCCGAAAGCGCAAACTTGTCCCCGACAACTTAAAATCCATGCAGCCAACTCCGCTGGTTGGCAATATATGCTGGTGTAGGCGCCACGTTGTGCCCGACAACATGGGATCCAGTCAGCTAGCTCCCTGAGTAGGCAATCAGGGGGCAGTAGACAGGCTGGTGTACACGACACCATTGGAGCCAGTTAGCCAACTAGACAAGCAGATCATCAGAAGAGACGTAGGTGCCATGTTGTACCGGAGAAGTCTGGATCGGGAAAATAGCAGGATAAACAAGGCTGCCTCCATATTATGCCCCCGGTCGACCAGTTATCAAATTAGAATTCTTCCCCATATCGAATTGCCAGATGTCTTAAAGCAAGACTAGAGTTCGTTAAGGGGTCGCTGGGGCCGCGATATAGCCAGGCCCCCGGCAAATTTCACCGCCCCGGCCCACTTACTGGCCTGGGGCCGGGCATATTTTTGGCCTTTCCTCCCCATAACCTGGGGCTACGGCCCCGCCCCCCGCATGCTGTGGTCACACCCCCCAGGCCCGTGTAATGGCAGGGCCTCCAAGGGCAAAAGCTGCCCCACCCCACCCCGTAACGAATGCTAAGAAAGATCTTCAAAGCCCCCACGCAGGAGCACATTTAGGACCAACACGTATACCAAGCCTGAGGTGGAGCCTGGTGGACATGACATCTGGAATCTGTTCATCTTTGCGACGATAGTCGCGATGAAGAGTATCATGATTTAGACGACAGGGAAGAAACGGAACAAGGTACTTAACCTGATGTCAAAGTCCTCGATGCCATATATAGCCCTCTATCAGGCCCACTTCGGGGGTGTTTGATGGCAGACCAAGAGAGAATCAATAACCTAAGTCCAGTACGACTTTTGATCACGGCTAGGTTGGAGTACGCAACTCTTGTCCTGTGGAACCCTGCTGCGCGTCTAAGGATAATTCCCCGCAGGGCCTACCGCTCACCATAGTTCCAGTCATCAAGCAGATTATGGTATTCGTCTCCACTTGGGCTCCCTGGTACTACTACTTCTGGTGGTCGAAGCTCCAACCCACCAACAAGGGCACTAACCACACCCCAGCCTAGGCACACCAGGGTCGTAACCCCCTTATGGCCAAACACCATGACCTGGGTGGAAGGAGAAATAGTTGTCGTGGGAAAGTATCTGATGCTTCACTACACCCTCTTTGCTGATCCACGCCAGGACCCTTTTACCTTAACATCAGCGGTGGACGGTGCTTGAAGTCGCACACAGGATGAGATTGCTGACGCCAGCCATATTGAAGCATCTGAAAAAAGTGGTAACCTCAGCAGTACATTCCGACGTGATAAGATCCAATGTGTTTTACGAAATCTCAAAGATACCACAAATCGCCCTTGGCCATGCGGGGCGATTTATATATTATATAAAAAATAATATAAAGAAATTATATAAATTAGGAGAGGACCCGAAAGCCATCACGCGGATAGTCAAATACCTCCTTGCAGACGAGAGGTTCATGTGTCACTCGGATGAATATGAGGTTGATGTCACAGATTGAGAAACCTGGACTTTGGATGAGTACTGACAATGAACTAGGCGTAGGATATTACCCTCCAGTTCCTTGTGCCCAAGATTGCCGAGGCAATATATGGTAAGTACCTCAAGGCCAAGAGAACAGTAAGGATCTTAAACCCGGGTTTTTGGACCGTATTAATGAGATGATCATCTGCCTCACATGTACAATACTGTACCATACCCTGAAGGTGTGGCGAGTGGGAGGACTCAATAAGCCTAAAGGGTTCAAGCCTGAGGCCGTCAGAGGTAAGAGTTTCCTGATCTCTGGGCTTTTCGTTCCTTTCGTTCAAGCCATAAAGATCTTACAAATATCGCAAGAGCATTTCTTACGGTAGTGGAACACGTGACTGAGGTTCATAAGGGTGAGGCAAGAGTTGTTTCTCCGGAATCTGGATGAGACGATCATAGATGAGGTTAACCAAGGAAATCGAGTTTTGAATGAGAGGCACGAAGCATTTGCTGACAATCATGAGGCAGTTCGCGGGTAACCTAAGCGTAAGCTATTCAGCTGGAAAATCCAAGACAACCCACTGCAAGAGATCCAAAGCCAATAGACACTGGCGCGAGGTGCCTAGTAGAACACCTTGAGAGTCAACTGGAGCGGGAGCTATCCAGCAGCGAGCCCAGACAAGGAGCTGCCCAAAAACCGACCCCAAACAACACCGACGGAAAGAGGCCTAAAAGGCCACCAGCAGTGTCAAGAGTCATCGCAGGAGAGCGCCAAGTTGTTCGACTTTAGCAGGTTGGCCTTTGCTCCTGCATTTCTCGACTGAGATGCTAGGTGGGGGACTTTTCATAACTAGATAGACTTGTTGCTGGAGCAGGAGCCGGAGCGTAGTGCTAAGCTAGATCTAGCCAGTTGCCTTTTGCTGAAATGGGGATGACTTTCCGGACGATCAGGCAGCAGTGAGAGAGCATGTTAGCCAAAACGGCGATAAGGTCATATAGAATAAATAGATTTACTAGGCTGAGCGGTGTGTGTAGGACGTAATGATGGGGCTATCACTACTGGACGTCGAGGGGATCATAATGTAAAAGTACAATATATAAATAGGGGCATAAAACTTGTTAGAATACCTGGCTTAGAGTACTTGTACTAGTAATGGACTTGAAGACGCGAACCAGCCTCTAAGATCTTTAGCAATCTTGAAGGTGTTGGGAAGAGAGATATATCGATTATTGCTGTGTCAGGGGACTTTGCCCTAGTCTCAGATTGTATCCTGAAGGCATCCAAAGAGCACAGAGAACTATTAGAACGTTACGGCAAAAGTAGGAGTATCATGATGCAATTAGTTGAGAAGGAGAATAACATGCAGGCATAGGCCAGGAATAGGGGCCCCCAGCTTGCGAGAGGCTAGAATGTGAGGCAGTTAGGATAGGAGAGGCTAGCATCAGAGACAGTCAGGATCGAAGAGGGTAGAATCTGAGGCCGTCAGGAATGGGAGAGACAAGAATCCGAGTCTGTCAGAAAGGGAGAGGCTAAAATCATAGGGCGTTGGGACACAGAGGTGGAGCATTGGAAGTCTTCAGGAAGCAGAGGACGTAGGGATCGAGGTTGGTTGGCTCAAGGATGCGATTTGACGGGGAGGTCAACAGCGGGACGGAACATCACATGCACCTTGCGTCTAAATTCGTGGTTGACTGTTTGAGTGTCACCCATGTCAGAAGCATAGGACCCTCAGGACACATATTATAACTTTTGCTAATAATGGCCAACCACAGTAGAGGCTGTTTTGCCATCACTAGAGAATATACGAATGACATTGTGGAAGCCAGAGCTGCTGATATTCAGGTTTCTGGCGTTATCGATGGCTACCATCAGCATAAAAAAATTCTGTCTTTTGTGCTCCACGGTGAGCCATGTTGTTGAGTTTTACGTTTTGGCTAATCGCGAGTGACCCCAGTTAATCATGATGCTTCCGATTGTACCCTCTAAAAATCAGATACAAATCTTAATTTTAGCAAAATATGAGCTATTTTTATCAATATCTCATAGACATTTTACATTACAAAGTTGTATGTTATGAACTCAAATTTCTCAACTTTGGTATATAAAAGGTCCGTGAGTTCTTAATAAAAATTGCTCATATTTTGCAGAAAACAGAATTAATATCATCTTCTTTAGTCAAACAAACGGGATTTTTAATATTGCGATCATAGGACTCACGTTGTGCCAAAACGTAAAACTCAACGACATGAGGCATAGGGGGCAGGCTGTTTTTTTGCTGATGACTTGCAGTTTGTAGTGGAGCATATCGTCATTCTCAGGATGGGCAGGTATGGGCATGCCAGGTATGGTAAACGGAACACCTGTTCGGGTGAGAAGGAATGCGTTCCAATGAGTAGAAGCAACTGCCAACGCTTGATCAAGCTGGGTACGAAAAGCTTCCACAAACGGGGATAAGATTCAGCAGCAATGCCGCTCTTAGCCACCACAAGAGAAACAGTACTCTTTTGATTGACAGAGACTCTAAAAGCAATGGGGAGCTCAGAGCCTGCTTCTCGAAGAACAGAGGCCGCAATTTCAGACAATCCAATCCAAGTATTAGCTTCTCAGAAGTGGGTTACTTGAATAAGGCAGGAGCCGAAAAAGGTTCTGGCAGCAAAGGACAGGGGAGCAGGACCTTTTGGTGAGGCATCCTGGGCAACTGCCACGACATTAGAGGCAGTGGTGGCAAGGGGGTACTTTTCCCCTTATCCTAGTGTTTGAACTTGTTGGCACTAACTGGGATATCATACTAAGAGGTACCACATTGAATAATCTGAGCATAGGAGCCATGGGGATGTGGTTGAGCGTCTGGTCGGATTGTAGCAGCATTTTGAGGTTAGTGGTGAATCAGGCTACGGGGCCTGAAGGAGAGTAGACAGGGGCAGTATGGTGTAGTGGGTGGTTATGAACAGTGGGGGAGTAACACTTGTGGGATAGATACGGTGTGATAGGTCACGGAGCCCAGCTTGTATTTCTCAGATTTGCTAATTTGGGGAGAAGTAGGTCACCTGAGACTGGAGGTCGTGTAATTTGATATTGAGCTCTTCCATATGGGTGCCAAGGAAGCAGAGCTCATAGAGAGGGATTCAATAAAGCAGATAAATTGTTCTTTCAGTGGTGGCAAGACTAGCGCATTCTTGAGTATAAAGTGACGGTAGCTGGTCATGAGAAATATTCATCAGAGAGAGAGTGCAGGAAAGTATGGGGAGAGAAAATGGGCTTCAGGGGAAACCTCTGAGGCCGAGGGAGTATCAGAGGGTGGAACTAAGCGGGTCTGAAAGCGGGAGGCGTTGGAGCAACGAGCATGCATTGTGGCTTCTTAGAAATGCGAAGCCTGAGTAAGCAGGAGAGCTGGTTGTGGGAGCGATCATCCTTTAAGTGATTTGATGTTATATACTTGGTGGACAGGAAAATAGAGGGCATGGAGCGTGCTCAAGCAACATGTTGTAATGTCATCTTTTTATACCTGTTCTTCCCACAATATAACCCAGGTGACCCACACTTCCCCTCAAACCCCCCTATGACTTATTGTGAGTTATTGTATGAAATCACTGGACTGACCACTATCAGTCACTGTGTTATAACCCACTAACGAATCAAAATACAATAAACAAGGTATATATGAAACTCAAGTCACAAGAGTGAAACCTATGACTCATAAATATAAGTCATGTGCAAACGTCATACATCATATTATTATAATCGTGAGTTATGTTGAAAAACAATCAACAAATCTTAGCAACAAAAGGCCAGACTATTGCTTTGTCATGTGATATACTACACATTATGAGTGACAATTGTGATTCAAATGAAACCTTGCTTGCATGCAGCCGGACTTACACATCATTTGGGATAATAGTCGATATCAACTCTCTGCTTTGCTGATTCATTTCACCAGTAACAGATATACTGTGTAGGTTCTTAGTCTATTAGCATTCATTACAGGGCCACAAGTGCACTACAAAACACACTTCTGCAGCAAAGTGACTAGGCCTGTGCAGCTTAGTGGTCAGTCAAGGGCTCATTTTGCATCTTTTTGAGCCCCAACCCCCCTGCAAGAGCCCCGCACAACCCTTGTACAACAGAGTTGTTTCAGTCATCAGAATTGGAAAATAGGGGTTACTCGCCACTGGTCTAACATAAGGCAGGGACCAGTAAGCAGGTTACAAACCTATGGTTAGCAATTGTTACCCTTCAGGACTAACTGATTGTGAAATAGTTTTTCTAGGAAGAGGAAGTATTGTCAAAGCAATAGGGGGCAGAGGTCTCACTTATGAGTAACTTTATAGATTATACTCAGGATGAGTAACTCTTATCTTCACATTAGAATAACTGCAAAAATGTTCTATCCCCTGACTGGACTACATAAAGTTTGAGTGGAGAAAAATATGTATCCGTCCAGGAAATAAGTGAGGTTGTGCCACGGCCAGTACCGCGGCAGAAAAAAGGAACAAAATATACTCCCTGGACCCTGGAAATGGTGGGGCCTCCGCGGGTCAACCCTGTCCCACTCCGCCACTGACACGAATGCTATACTTGATTACACCTTCCAGTCTTGAGTTCAGTATATTTCTCCACTATAGCCCATCCTTTTCTGTTATGTGAACTTGCATTCTTGTCATTGGTGACCTCATTTTGCAAAATATATTTGCATATTGTAAAGACATTGTCTAAATGCTCTGCTTATTGGTCATATGAGAGCAGTGAAGTTCAGATACCTGCTTAGTGATTAGAGTTCATAAATTGATAGGGACAGCTTATTGATAGTATCTGGAACTAGTGAAGATACTTGGAATGGATTGTTTGCTGGAAGTTGTTTAACCATTGTGCCTGTGTAGAGTTTGAATGTGCTAAGCTAATGAAAGTTGTTTCCTTCCTCTAATGATCCTTAATTGTGAGGCCAACTACGTCTGTAGAGTCAGCAAATAGGTTGCAATAGATCCCCTGACCTCTATATTCTGGAATAATGATGAGAAAATCTAGGAGGTACTGTACTACGTAGCTTTCAAGGCTTCCAGTATACAATCATTTACATTAATATATAATTGACAATTTGGCCGAATACATGGAACAAAAAAGAGGTCTTCTGGAGCCCAAAACGTAAGAATCATGTATCATAGTACTTTTCTCTCCATTAAAAGGCTAGGATTTGGATATTTACAGAGGTGGTTGGAATAAAGTGAAATGCACTTTGGAAATCGCATATTGTAAGAAGACAAGCTTTTCCAATTTTCCTCATTACTGAGGTCGTATTGCTCATTCAATTATTGGTTATAATAGGATATACCTCAGGGATAAGGCTGTTGGTCGACATCTCATGAGTTTGTTGAGTAGAACAGATAGTGGACTCTGCATTTTGAGAAATCAGACTGGTCGGTCAAAAATAGTGTGGAGGCCATATACTATAGAGGTCCGGATTCATAAACATAAAGTCCTCCAATTCTATTCTTATATATCTCTTTTTGAGTATCAGTGGCGAATATGAGTAGTTTATCGAGATCGCTCTCCAGGTTGTATCATATTGTAGTAAAGCCATAGTCTGCCTGATATTCTATGCTAGATCGGAATTCGCACATGCCAAGAATTCCTATCATTAACTCTTGTTCTAGGTAGTATTTTATAACCTGCTGCCATTCTTCATGCTGTGGTAGGCTGGCTGGAATTGTAGTAGTATATTCGGCGAATAGACATTAATGCACAGTTTTGGTTGGCAGCATCAGTGTCAGCTGACAGCTAAGGTATACATGGAGCTTGGGCCATCTTCAGGTGGTGTACAATGAGTATATTGTGCACTGCTGCTGGCTTGAGTAACCGTAACCTTGAAATATGAAAAATCAAAGCCTAAAAGCTGAACTAGCATTCATAGGCAAAAAAACAGCATGCCCCCTGTGCCTCATGTCATTGAGTTTTACGTTTTGGCATATCGTGAGTGCTATGATCGCGATATTAAAAATCCCGTTAGTTTGACTAAAGAAGATGATATTAATTCTGTTTTCTGCAAAATATGAGCAATTTTTATTAAGAACTCACGGACCTTTTACATACCGAAGTTGAGAAATTTGAGTTCATAACATATAACTTTGTAATGTAAAATGTCTATGAGATATTAATAAAAATAGCTCATATTTTGTTAAAATTCAGATTAGTATGTGATCATTAGGGGACACAATTGGAAGCATCATTATTAACCGGGGTCACTCGCAATTAGCCAAAACGTAAAACTCAACGACATGGCTCACTGTGGAGCACAAAAGATAGATTTTTTTTTTGCTGATGTTGAAGGTGAGAGGGAAAAGGAAATTGCGGATAAGCGAAGTAATGGGTACAGGTGCAAGTGGGGGCTAATAAGCTTGAAACCTACCTCAGGCAGCTATCAGACTCAGAGCAGTGTTTCCTACCTGGCTGTAAATTGTGGCATTGCCTATTCTACCACAGGCTATGCAAATGTATTTATGTCAAACGTGTATCATCCTACACTTCCTGTGTTTAGAATTCTCGAATGTTTGCAGGTTGGCAATGGTGCCAGATGTGGGGGATACTGCCTGTACTATTGCTTGGCAGTCAGGAACAATTAGCATTCGTTACGGGCCTCCGGGGCGACGAAAAGATGGGTTCCTGGCAAAATTACCCGGCCCGGCCCGCTTACCAGCCCGCGGCGGGGCATTTTTTCGTTTTTCCTCCCCCATACTCAGGGCCTGGGCCCCACCCCACCCATCCCTCACAGAGCCCCCTGTAAAATTTTGGTGGTGAAAAAATCGGGCATTCCAGGGAATTAGTGGGGTTGGGCCCCGGACGGGGACGGGGTGGGGTGAAGGCAGAAAATACGCCCCCCGGCCCTGTGTAATGGCGGGGCCTCCGAGGGCAAAACCCGCCCCACACCGCCCCTTAACGAATGCTAGGAACACTATTTTCCTGTTATTTACTTGAACATAAAGGTCTCAAATATGTATGCCCGGTATGACTATGGGTAGGGCAGAAGAAACATTCTGGAAGCGGTAGATCATAGATCCGGCCCGTTGGCAGAAGTCCTCTGATTGGGCCTAAAGTCTAATGGCTGTATGAGATTTAGTTAGCAAAACACTCGGATGCAATAAGTTCACTGTCAATTGTCTTGTACCCATGCGAGAGAGAGCGGTCATTCAAGCTTGCTATCCTGTTTGTGTGGAATCTCGAATGAAAAGAACATACACCATCACACATCTACTTCTCTGCTAGATTATATAGGTTCCTGGTGTAAGAACACAGTGTATGCCCTATACTCAGTACAGTTTAAGCTTGACAACAATCCTATTACAAGCAGCTCATACATTCAAAATGATTTATTGGGTACTAACTCTACTTCCTAGCTCTTCAGCATCCTTTGATTCACCCCATTTTATACAGGTAGACTATTACTGGTCTGTTGCTCTTTCTTGCTTGCGTGAATCTGGTATAAAATATTGGTCGATTTGTATTGGTCCTACATAATCTAGACTATAGTAGCTCATTCTACCCGAGACAATAGTGATTCTGCTGACTTGGTCATCCCAAATACGTTCTCAGTAATCAATGCCCGTCTAGTTGCAAATGTGTTATACATACCCAGTTTCCTTAAATGCCATCCCTATAGTAACACTAGGTGATAGGGAGTACGGAGCGCCACTATTTTGATTAACTACTGAAGTCATTCGGCATTTGGTTGTGCTTTTTGTATCTCCATTGTTGCGGGAGGAGGTAGGAATTGAATATCTCCCAAACCAAGTTGATTGGCTATCTATGTACATGGTTTTATGCACTGGATAACATAGTTATCCCTATCTTTCTTGTGAAACCAGTGTAGTTCAATCATGTTGTTAAGACAATTGCCTTCTGTCTGATTCATGGGCCTGGTATATACAAGAATGAATTCGGATTGTGTCAATAGTGGTGACTTTCACGGAGTAGAATATTTAGCAGGGGTTCTCTTTCCGCTTAATCTGTCCAGGCAACTCTGACTAATACTTTCTCTGTGTTCACAATCACTCAAAATTAGAATTTGTTACAGGGCCCCCAGCGAAATTGACCGCCCCGGCCCGCTTACCGGCCAAGGGCGGGGCATCTTTTTGGCCTTTCATCCCAACGACCCGCGGCCGGGGCCCCGCCCCACCCATGCCCTGGACAGGCCCCCATAAATCTTTGGTGGTGAATAACGGGGGCCCGTCAAGTGAATGATTGGGTTTGGGCCCCAGACGGGTGCGGGGTGGGGAGAAGGCACAAAATACGCCCCCTGGACCCGTGTAACGGTGGGGCCTCTGAGGGCAAAACCAGCCCCGTCCCGTAACGAATCTACTCAAAATTGTGGCTGAATCCAGAGATACTGGAACCCAGCTTACATCAGCTGCCGGGTTTCTGCACCACTTGGTAGTCCATCAGGTACCACTGGCTTTCAGTATACCATCAGTATTTCCTTTTCGACATAATCATTGAGTGCCACTGCCTTTGATGAATGCTGCTTTATGTTGTATGTTTTATGTTGAAATTGGAGGCTCTGTGAGTAATAGATCAACACCATTATTGTTCGGAATTGGCTCTGCCCTGTTTAGGATTATTATTAGCAATAAAGAATATCAGGTGAATGGAAGTTTGACAAACTCGGTCAGGAGAGAATTGCATTTATAGAGAGATATAATATGTTTGGGGATGGCTTTGTATCTGGTGAGGAGGTCAGACCTGGCCGTTAGGATATAGTTCACGGATGCACCATGGTGCAGCTCTGGTCTCATAGTTGGCTAGTAGTTGTCTCTAAAATTTTCCTCTGACTTGGATAATGCTGTTCCTCTATCACAGCATCCCTATATCTTTTTTGCCCAATTGGCAGCTGCTTGTCCCAAATTGTCAACTGTTGGCTAGTCAGAACTTAGAGACAATAGAATAGCATCTGCTAGCCACATGATACCCGTAGCATCATAGTGTTGAAGAAGGTCTCCCAGCTATCGAAAATAACTTCTGTTCTATGTAGACACTCGAGTGGACCATTGTCTCTACTGGGTCCCACCAGCACCATTATATTCTGGTCAAGTCTGCTTATAATCTCTGAAACATGATTGGGCAGACTCTCTCCCGGAGTCCATACACAATGCATGGTCAATTGCTTTCCTACATTATCATTCTCAGAGTTGCATAAAAAGTCAATGATATCATTGGTCAATTTATTAAGTGAGGCAGTAGGTGGTCTGGGCTCATAGTGAACAGTTGGGTCTGGGAAAGTTGTGCCAAAAAGATAGAGGTGCTTAGTGGTATGGGAGAATTTGCAATTCGAGGATCATTGTTCTCCATTAGGAGAGATTCGCCTCTCTCTGGAAGGAAACTGTTGATCTCACCACTCGGGAACAATAACATATCCACTGAGAGTTGAATTGTATTAGCTTCCACTATTGGCCATGGTAAATCTAGCAAGAAAATGCTCTTTTTAGCTTCAGCATTTATTTGAAGAATTTTGTGGACAAACAATCAACAGAGGTTGCAACATCATAGATCATCTGACCACCTGGCAGAACTAACACATTTTGCTCTTCCAAAGTATTGGTATTGTGAACTGCCTTATTACGACTTATAATCTTCGCATCGAGGATCCCAGGTTGGCAACAGCCCCACCCAGTATGATTATTTCTAATATTAGCATGTGTGCCTTTCCAAGTAAGCTATATTTCACATTAGAATACTTTGACATAGATACTGAAGTCATGTATACTTGTTAAAGAATGGTATATATTGACTTCGACTTCTAGAAAGATATAAAATAAGACTTGTATCAGACCATTCAATAATGAGAAAGACATCATCCCTCATGGATACTCTTGATGCCTTTTTAGACCAATTTGATGCCGTTCAAACAAATATAATAATACAGAGGTTAGTTATGAGAGGTGCTACTTGAAACTTTACTTCTTATTAGGGTTCACCTCTCTCTATTGTTATCTTTCACAACCCTTTTGGTAGGGCTTATGCTCGGGCTACAAGCACTCCCTTGGCCCTGGGAGGGAGCTGCCAACCACAAAAATATTTGCTCCAATACTGTACCAGAGGGCTATTGCAAAGACTAGCTCTATGTTGAAAATTCTCACATAGCATCTTGGACCAGGAGCCCCTCTACTGATTGATAGAGTCTACTAGGCCACTCTAAACCTTGTTGATATTCCAACCTCAATCTATCCCGAAACCAGCCCAATTTGAATAACAAACCATTATCAAGTATAAAATACGTACCCGATTATATAGTACGTAGTACAAATATTAATGTTCAAACAAAAATAATATTTGCCATTTACACGTTGTTTGAACTATAGTATTATCCACTGTATAGTCTGAATTCAATCCTCCTATACTACGAGATAACATCTTCACAAATAAGAGTGAGGCAACATATTGAGTATAACTAATCTTAGTTCAGACAAATATCCTTTTGATATCTTGTTAGGCTTATTACTGATCCTGGTACTAGAATCGCTGAAATCTAAAATATGTAATAATGAAGAGGAAATCTATCAAATATCAATTATTGTAATAATTAAGGAGATGATGGTAGAAGTGAGTGTTGTGCGGTGAAAGGTAGAGTGGAAGGCTACTCTAAATCAAGGAGGGAAAATATTAGCATCCTGGCCTAGCATCTCAGCCTTGACACCAGGATCACATGTCATGATCAAAATTAATCCCCCTGGTAGATATCAGGACAGAGTAAATAATCAGATCACTCTTTTGGATATCAGATCACTCATAGGGATAAGATGAGATCTTACTTTGAGATTAACTCTGTAGCACATATATGAATAGAAATTATGAAAGCTAGAGACCTAGATGACGTTGGAATCATCACACTCCTTGTAACATGTAAGACTTACATTCTCTCGAATGATCAATTGTAACCTTAGCTTAACTTACCACGTTAGTTTGCCTTTCACAGTGAGAGCCGGCAGAGCTTGGATAAGCATCATTCCCGTAGTGAGTCATGTCGTTATAGAAATGGCTTTTACTGGTGATATTCCTGCTGGAGGGGTTTGTACGGGTGACTGGATCATTGTCTAAGCCGCTGGTGGAATCAATAAGGTTAGACATAATGCCGATTTTTTCCTCGACTAGATGGATTGAGTAAAAGTAAAAACTCTTTTTCTAGGTGGAGGAAAAGGGGTAAGAAAAGCTGTTAGTGCTGGTGAGAACAAATATGGAATGAGGTTTGAGAAGAAAGAGTCGTAAGGGATGGCACACGGGGTGAGTTGAAGTTGAAGTATAGAGGAGGGGGGAAAAGGGTCACAAACTTAAGCGAGGTATCTAATTAAACGTTATGGAAGGCACCAGCAATTCCGGATGGCTGTGGGTATGTTCAGGTGGGAAGGAGGAGGAAGGGCGGAGTTGTTTAAGAAGAGTGGGTGAACAGGCGAAGGAGGAGAGAGGAGAGAAAGGACGCATCGTTTGTCACTCGTTGGCGGGTCAACGATGACAAATAAGTGCAATCATTTCTAGCCATGCCCTCGTTACATATGATTATTTTACCCACTTTACCATTTCTCACGTCTTCCTCCACCCTTCCGCATAGCACCTACCTAAACTTCCCACCACATCCTCCACGACCCCTCTCCTATCTCCCATTAGTATGAAGAGGGGAAAACAAAAAAACACTCATTTCTTGCTCTCTACAAATATCTTCCTTCTGTATTTCAGCCTGAATTTCATCACAGGCAACAGTAATTGCGGGCCCTTTCCATAAATATTTAATTAGATATCTTGCTTAAGTTTGTGACCTTTTTTACCCCCTCCTCTATACTTCAACTTCAACTCACTCCCGTTGCCTTCACTTCCGACTCTTTCTTCTTCAAGCCTCATTCCATATTCATTCTCACCAGCACTGAGAGCTTTTGTTACCGCTTTTCCTCCACCGAGAGAAAGTCTTTTTACTTTTACTCAATCCATCTTGTCGGGAAAAAAATTGGCATCATGTCTAACTTCATGGATTCCACTAGTGGCCAAGAGAATTGTCCAGTCAGCCCTACGAACTGCTTCCGCACTAATACCACCAGTAAAAACCATTGCAGTAACGACATGACTCACTACGGGAATGATGCTTATCCGAGCTATGCGGGCTCTCACTCTGAAAGCCAACCTAGTGAGGTAAGTTAAGCTAGGGTTAGAATTGATCACTCAAGGGAACATAAGGCTTACTTGTTACAAGGAGAGTGATGACTTCAACGGTATCTATGTCTTAGACCGTCCTATATCTAGCGAGGACTTGACGAACTATGGAAATCATCCCTATGCGAGTAATGAGAGCACTCACTCCGGAAGCCCAATTAATGAGGTAAGTTAAGCTAAAGCTACAATTGATCACTAAAGGGAACATAAGGCTTACTTATTACAAAGAGAGTGATGACTTCAACTTCATCTACATCACTAGCCTGGTCATTTCTATCACGGATATTTCTAAGGAGAAAATCTTTAGTCAGTTCGGTAAGTACGATATTCCCCGGTACATGAATCATAATTAATCATTTTCAGGTAAAATTGTCGACATTCTTCGACGCCCTGTTGGGTTTGACACCAAGCCTACCGGTGTCCAGCAATATACCTTTGTTACAAATGCCAGTACCGAAGATGCACAACGTGCTATTCAGGAAGCTGAAGTTACCCTAGAAGATAGGAAGCTGTAGCTTTCTGCTTGTTTGTCATAAAGAGCACTTGTGGGATGAATTACTTACTAGTTCCTCCCTAGCACTATCAAACCACACGAGAGGGGTCCCCGCAGAATTTTCCCTCGGGAAGATCCTAGGTACGGCAAGTACACTGAAGGTAACGAGAGGCTTCTCTATGCTATCCGTGGACCTCGTCGTCCCGATTCTAGTAGGGGGCAGTACCAGGATCATAATGGGGGCCAAACTAATCTCTCGCCTACTGCTAATTGGCAGGTTGGAAGTTACGACTCTAGCGCCGCTCCAAGTTCTGGGATGAAATCCCCAGATAATGGTGGTGACCATGTTCGCCCACCAATGTTGATGAGTAAGGCGCTATTGGTTGCGGGTTCACCTTCTGATACGTCTCCCAAGGAATTGTTCACCCTTTTAGGTGAGAAAGGCCTAGTCGAAGGTTGCTACATTTTTCCCTTCCTTGACCCCTTTGGGCGTCAATTTGGTCATATGGTCATGGCCACATTTTTTGCCGCTCAGAAGGTACTAGCGACACCCTTCTCCACCTACTACTCCAGTTTTAATCCTAACAAATCCCAGGCTCAAGCAGCCTTCGATAAATATACCATAAGTAATTGCCTCCTAGAGGTTGGCTATCCGCATCGGGAACCTCTCATGGGAGGCCTGGAATATAATTCCCAACACCCAGGATTACAAGGACTGCCTGCATCACCATTCCCAATGTACTGCCCTACCACCCCACACCAGAATTGGGCCCAGCATCCGTTCATCGGACAAATTCTTACGCCAGGAGGGATTGCGCCACAGATTCTGGCATCCAATCAGTCCTTCCATTTCCCCTTGGCCATGTTCCCCCTTCTGCATACGGCCATCAACAGATTCAGGTGATGCCACCCCCGCCATTCGAGCAATCCTATCCTCAGTACGGTACCCCACTGAATTCACCACCTTTCCATGCCCATGTCTTTGGGTGGCAAGCTATTAAGGAATTGGGTAACAAAAACGGGATTGATCATTATTCAAGCTATGCGAGCTCTCGTTCGGGGAGGCAACCCAATGAGGTAAGTTTAGCTAGGGTTATAATTGATCCCTCAAGTGAACATACGGCTTACTTGTTGCAAGAAGGGTCATCATTCCACCATCTCTGGCCTGGGCATTTCTATCACGAACATTACTATAGGGGAAATCTTTAGTCCGTTCGGTAAATACCATCCATCCGGTACGGGAAAGATAATTAATTATTTTCAGGTGAAATCATCAACATTTTCGGACGCTCCATTGTGTCTGGCACCAAGCCTCCAGATGTCATGCAATACGTCTCTGTTAGATTTTCCGGGGCCGAATATGCCCAAACTGCGATGAACATTGTTTTCACCAACCCTCCGAAAGTCTATAACCTATTGTGTCCTTCGGCAGAATACTCTGGACAAAGCTGCTCTGCGGGACAGTCGGCCGGAGGCCCCTTCAATGACTTGACACTTCCGCCATTTGCTCCCTTGAAGGGCCAAGGCAGTCGCCGCGGGCAAAGCCGTAACCAGACGAAGAGACCTGCTGCCGATCAGGATGATGACTATTCAACTATGCCCAATAAAAGAGGAAAAACAAAACCACCCCGCAAGCAAGGTGGATATCCTTGTATTATTTTCGAAATCCATTAAAGTTCTCCAGATCGCGATGCAAACCATCCATGCTGGGAGGCTGTGTTCGCCTCATTTGGAGGTCTCTTGTGGGTCCCCTTCTATATCTAGGCATGAGTTGTAGGCAATATATACTAACCATTCACTAGCGATCACCACCTAAGAGTACATGTCAAGCTCCTCCTCACCGACACCCGTGCACTCAGTTAGGTCTCCACAAAGTTAATTTCGAGTGCTATGTTAAGGCTACCCCCGAATATTGCTCAACTGTGCCTATCCCCAGGACGACCTCGTCCTCGTGCCAGGATCGAAGCGAGAAAGGTACACTTCATCGGCTCTCCAACGAGGAACCTAGATTCATATGGTTCTATAGAAACGACGTTGAATGTATCCATGAGGAAACATATGTCCATTTTAATCAGTGACGTTACTTTGGTCTTCATATCCGTAAGGACTCTTTTGCAAATACCTACGAGAGGCTCAGGCACAAGCACTTAGCCGAAATTCATGATGTTTCACATACCAAGCCGTGGGTAGTCGGCGAAAATGATGGTAGGCTGCATATCGTCTTGGGCCCCGATGTAGCTTTAGTATACTTTTTTGTCCAAGCGACAAGCATGGCACCTCTTTTACTAACAAATAATTAATTTTGGATGAGAACACCACCGTATCGAGAGTGACCCTAGCTATGGAAGAAGGTTCGTCCCTCGCTGCTGCATCAAATCAAAGCACCAAAGCACCCGCTAAACTACACCCGCATGCAACAAGCTCAATCTACCGGGCGCACCCCATCGGGGCTGGTGGCGAAAGAAGTATCATGAAGCCCAATTCTGAAAGTCAAAACCACCGCACCGGCATCCTTGCATTTGATTCATCTTCTCGCACACCTAAGGTCAAACGCGGCTCTTCCAAATGCCTGAATGAGAACGGGTGGCTATGATTGTGATATGGTTGTCCATGGCCACGATTTCCATTGTGCGGTCTTGGAGAGTGATTGTGGTAACACTGTTGCCTAGAAAAGCCGTTGGTTCTACTGGGCCGCAAGAAGTCCCCAGGAGCCTCTGGCTGAGTAGATTCGCTTTGAAGCATCTCCTCCTTGTTCTGGTCATGGAAATTAGACTATTGCACCTGCCCTGAAAGAGAATGTAGAAAGTGGCCATGGATTGGGACTAGTGTTGGCTCAGCATATTCAGCGATGTTGTCACCATAAGTTGTCTCCGTTTCCACTTCCTCTTGTACTTCTGGGACTTCAATACGATGGGTAGCATTATCAGACACCAAAGGGAGTTCAATGTGAGAAAACTCACTTCCTGCCAATTGATTGCTTCCACGCCATCCTGTCCCAGATGTGGTGTCCGGTTCTATCACGATATGCGGAACATTTTCAATAGGAGTAAGGGGGGGGCGGTCATCTATCTTAAGCGCTACTGTGGTTGAACTACCTTGTTCACCCCCCTCGTCAATCCGAGATACCTGGGGAGATTCCTTGATTGCGTCTTGATCGTGCCCATCCTCAGGGCGATTTGGCCTTTTGTCCAGCGTGGGGTTTTGTGTTTCTTTCTCAATACTTCCAAAATTTTCTCCTTTTTCAGTACCCTCGGTGCTTCCATCCTCCCTGGTATCTCTTTCCGCTTTTTCAAATACAACTTATGTCTGGGTCAGCTCTTCTCTTCGCTCAGCGTAACTCATAAATTACCACTTTCTCGCCAACAATTTAGCCATTCAGTTTGAGTTTTGCACTCGCCGCATCATCTGCCTTACTAAATGCTAGAAGCCCATATCAAATGCTCCGATTAGTCCCCGGGATCAAGGCAAGATGATCTGAGAACGAATATGAAATTAGCTTTGAAGAAGAAGGAGACCGAAGGGATGACACGGAGGGTGAGTTGAAGTATAGAAGAGGGGGGAAGAAGGGTCAGAGACTTAAGCGAGGTGTCTAATTAAATGTTATGGAACGCGCCAGCAATGACGGATGCCCCTGAGGAAATGGAGGCTGAAATAACGAAGGAAGATTTGTGTAGAGAGCAAGAACTGGGGGGTTTTCATTTTTTCTTCTTCCTCCAAATGGGAGATGGAAGAGGGGTCGTGAAGGATGTGGTGGGAAGTTTAAGTAGATGCTATGCGGACTGTCGAATGCAGACGTGAGAAGTGGTAAAGTGGGTAAAATGATAGCGGTGATTTGTCGTCATTGACCCGCCCACGAGTGACAAACGAGGAGTCTTTTCTCTCGCTCTCTCGTTCTTCGCCTTTTCTTCTCTCCTTCTCGACTCGAGTAAACAACTCCCTCCTTCCTCCCCGCCCCCACCAGAATTTCCTCATAGGCATCCGCAACCGCTCGCGCCTTCCATAATATTTAATTAGATACCTCGCTTAAGTCTCTGACATTTTTTCTCCCCTCCTCTATAATTCAACTTCAACTTCACCCCGTGTGCCTTCCCCTCCGCCTCTTTCTTCTTCAAACCTCATTCCATATTGGTTCTCACCAGCACCTCGACTCACCCCCACAATATTATTCCCAAAGCAACATGTTCGGCTGGTCTAAAACCTCTGGAAATACCCAATGATATAGTTGAGCTGTTTTTCAAAATGCGTAAATGATGAAATTGGAACAGAATCGACACAGCAGTGTACCAGAACCCTTGCATTCGGACTCCCCAATCATATCTTTGTTTAAACTACAAAATAGAGCCACTGATTCCTGTGTTGTTTCCCTAGTATCCTGCATTGGTTCTTGTTTCCCCCTATTTCACTATCAACCTCAGACAGATTCTTGTTACAACTATGGAGCGTGTATCCTGTTGAGGAAATCCTTTTCAAGAGGTTTTTCCTTCTCTTATCGTTCATGTAGGATAAAAGCAGAATCATTTCCCTATTCATTTGCGCTATAATCAGTCTTTACTCGTTCAAGTTTTGGCTGTTTTATTTGTTACCCTACAGATAATCAAAATCCAATTCATTTCCTCATCGCAAATAGAGAACTATAGAAAGCATTAGCAGGCTATATTAGAATTGGATAACTTCAAGGGGAGAAATGGCCGCTAATCAGCCGTCTCCTAAGCGTAATATGAAGAGGAGAGCGCACTACTAGTTTGCAAGATCCCTGCTCGCCAGGTTGTACCCGCTAATAGTATTTTCGTATGGAAAAATATCCATTGCAGTACACCAAATGGACTACACATGTCCACTACTCCGTACATCCTATAGAGTAAAACCTGAAATATGTACCTATTATATATTAGCAATCATATACTCTATTTTCTTGTTTTTAAGCAGCCCAATGGTAAAGGATTAAAGAGAAGAAGAGGGGCCAGAAAGTGAAGTCAAGAAGGGAAGTAGTTTTTTGCCTGAGGGGTCGCATCTTGCTTGCTGTTTTATTTAGAACAGTTGATAGGGTTTATATAGAAACTAGGCAGAGCTATTTTGCACCTGTTCTCACACCAACCTTCTTCTTGAAACACATCGAGACCCTGGCCCACTATGTATTCCGATCCCAGCTGGGCTTTGCTCTGTGAGCCATTCTGGCAATATATATGAATCCGCCTTTTTAGTATACCCCCAGGTATACTCATTCGTCCTTCAAGATTGATAAAGATGGACAAGGGCCACTAGTAACGAGTGACTATACAGTGGAAAAGGCAGGGGGAATGAGTTAATTCCAGCTAGTGTGTCCCAGTGAAGTTCAATATTTTTCCCATTATTTTTCCTAACCAATTTCAACATATCGGTGGCAATGAGATAGCTCAAAACCAAATAGTTTTGAACCTGCTCACCCTCTACCTATTTAATAAAGGACAACTGCTGGAATCTAGCATCTTTGCCATGCTCGAAGCATGGAGCCTAGTTCCCATTTAAACCAGTGTCAATAGAAACCTCACTCTCCGGGCTCAACTCCAAATAATTTATGTAAGCTTAGACACATAGCTAAATATCTAGAGTATATATTCAGCAGTTCAGAAAATATTATATATCCACAAACGATCTCTGTAGCCATAGTTATGCACAAAAAACACAATATTGATGAAACTTTTTTCTTTTCCATCTAAAATAACTTTGGCTATCTACCTACTGCTAGATTCAATTATAAATGCTAAACCACTATTGCTTGTTGAGTTATTTACATTTAAAGATTACTGTTGCAAAATACCATGCACTAATACCTGACTCATGTAATATTGTTGAGAGATGGGACAAGGTAACTTATTGAAGAAATACACTTCTCTACCTGTAAAAATAGATATAAGACTATACAAATAAACTCTATGTTCAGAATTCAACTTCATACATCAATCCTACTAACTTGGAATTAAATTTTCCTATTATTAAATTAATATTATTGTTAGTATTGATTGTATAGTAGCTTTGTAAAGGTACTATTAAGAAAAAGAAAGTTATTTCATGAAAAGTGTTTTGCTTGTATTGACGGGGGACAAAAATAACGGTGGTATAAACGCTGGATGGCAACAACCCCTCCTGACCACCCCAAACTTTCAACACCACCTAAAGAACTTTCTCTAGCTCAAATGTTAATTTTTACTGTGTATTCAATCCCGGAATTGCATTTTTGACATTTTGTTTCCTAGTTTTAATGATAATTGGGTTGGTGGTGGAGCGTTGTTGTCATGGCCGAAGTTTTTCCCGCTTTGTTGATCCGCCGTTAACTTTGTCACTTGACAATAACTTAGGTTGCAACGCATCTTTTCACTTACCACTATAAGGCCCAACAGTGGGATTTCTATTGAGACAGGGTCATTTAATAGTAAACTTATGAAAGGTATATGAGAAGTAGGGTGATATAAGGGAAGTTAACTTCCTGCCTGATTAGAATATCGTATTGGGACTAGCTGTGAATTCTTTGTGATTCAAATACAGAATCATGAGGGATGGTAGAAACGCAGTCCAATTGCCAAGATATATACCAGGAACATGAGTGGGCAAGAGAGACTAAAGCAGTTCATACAATCTCAGAGGGCCTGAAGGCCTACTATTTATACAGTGAAATTTCCAATAGGGTAAGTCTAACTTGCAGAGTAGGACACCGGTATTAAGAGACAATCACCGGCTTTGTTGTACTCAAATATGTAGAATGTACATATCTAAACCCTCCATTTGGACATGGACAATAGAATACAGCACAAGTGATGTCGCATAATTTAAGTACTATGCTCTCCAGTCGAACCCCACCCCAAGAGGAGCATGTGTAGAGCCTACACGTTGAAAGAGAGCCAAGGAATCTTTTGATGGCATAATTTCTAACTAATGTAGGAAAAGCGGATCTCCATATCTGCGAGATTGGTGAAAAAGTCAAAACCCTGGGGCCACTTGTCGCAGAGTTTCAAGCGTGTCATTCCTAACTATAAGGGCTACTGCCAATATACAACTACTCACTAGAACAGCTCTCCAGAGGTAAGTTAACTCAACCCGCCCATCAGACTGCACATCTGGGAATTACCAATCGCAGAATGTGCTGCAAACCTACCACCCATATCCAAACACACTGGGTTTGTGCTAGAGCCCTGCTGGCAGTGCTAAAGTTGTACACCGCCATTTTTAGTTGAGCGCAATTGAAATTAGAGGGCTTTGACTCACTACAATTTGCTTCTGAAATCATAATTTGAAAAATTCAAGATTTAGAAATGATCACTTATAATGAAAAAGGAGATCATTTAACTAGATGTTCCACATTGTGATCGATTGGTCCTAACTTGTGATATTTCAACCTCTAATTTCAAAATCAAAATCATGGCGACCCAAAAACCCTTAAGAGTTCTATTAACTGAGCAGGACATGTAATCACAGGTAGTAACAATTATGCAACGTCACTCGACCAGAAGTCAAGTTCCAAAGGTAAGTTATGGACGCTGGCCATGGTACCTGGGGCAGTGGTTCTGCGAGCAGTCAATAGAGTGATGGCGCTCCAGCCCATAAACCAATGTTCTAAGGGTCCGTTTACCTACAGACAGCAGTATAGGAACTAGAGACAGTGCCGACCGTTAAAGAAAGCTATTTAGATAATCCAGCTTTAAGCTATATATCATACTAGCAAGTATATTAGCAAGAAATTAAACAATTCTGTTTTTCTTCATTGCCTTCAACTGTCTATTTATTTCTAAAACTTCAGTTTGTGATAAGTGGTTTGACTGATGGTGACATCTCAACTGTTTTCTGATAAGCTGCACGACAGTGTTTGACAAAATTTCCACTCGCCTAGATTCTGGTAGCTAGACCGTTAAAAGTTTACATTCCATATTCCAGGTAAACACCATCTACTTTTCCACACACCCTCCCACTCTCAAGTTTCCCTTAACTGTCGGCATCATTTGAGGTTGCTATCCGGAAGTCAAGAGGTAAACGGGCCTTATGTCAGAAATCACAAGCCTTGACATCCATGCCTGAGACAACGTGGGACAATGGTAAGGAATACATGGTCACACAAACTTCTTACTATAGAGAAGTTTTCTTCCCTCTCAAATTTGAGTCAAGAGCTCTAGCTTCTTACTCCCACTTCTGCGTGGGACGCGTTCACTCTAATAGGCCCCCACTAAAGCTAGTTTTAGGGTCGGCTTGGTGTTGATGACTACTCATTGTGAATTAGAATTGCGTATGCTAAGGGCTTGTTCAGTTGGAACTGACCGTTCCATTGGGCAACCGTTCCTGCTGTGAAAATGACCTTCCCTCCGTTTTGAAACGAAAGGAAAAGGACGATTTGTATGGGGGACAGGAACGGAGCCGTTCCAATTGAACATGCCCTAAATGTCCATTGTCCCCCTTGCGTACTGCCTCGCTGGCCTATATTTTACGGCATAGATTACGTTATCTTGATGTAGACACCCAAGGCACTGGTTTGTTCTGTGAGATAATAATCTAATAGCGAACTGTTCAAGATCCCTCTGGGTCTAATTTTAGCATTAGAAGTACTCGTATATTATGCTAGCACACCAAAAACGGAGACTCAATTTACTCGTGCCTCCGCCCTAAGAATTGCATCTAACGTTACGGTATTTTGGAATAACCACCACGAGGCCATATAGAGGATAGCGTTGAGGCCGGTATTCTCGAGAAGCACTTTGATGGGTAAACGCCGAACTTGTTGCGAGAGTCAACGAGCGAGATTAATATCTTCTCATACCTATACAGACGCGTAATAAATCTATGCTAGATGCCCCACATGAGTTCAAAATATGTCCAAAATCGTGAAACTTAAGATTACCTCCATATATGACCATCATGGGCTACTGGCGCTTTTGGTTACCCATTCAAACAGCTCGAACACTATACTTAGCATGCGTTGGTGCAGGCTATTCCAAAAGAGGGGACTATTCTTGCCGTAGCGAAATCTAGCGAATGATAGTCATATTATAAGGTGTCCTTTGCCATTTCACCCTTGACGTAATAATGGTTGTTTAATATGTTTTGTTGGTTAAAGCATCCGCAGAAAGAGCAACCCTGGAAAGTGACTGCCAAAACATGCCTCAGGACAGGTGTCCTCTGCTCAAGCGGTGCTCACTAGCATCCTCTAAAAACCGTGCTCCAAGTTAAAAGGGCATGCCACCCAGCACGAAACACAAGCTTCATATTCCACAACAAATCCACTTTCCATACTCTACCTACCATAACTTCCTTTATATTTCTCTGGCTTCCCATAAATACCGATATGACGACTGCAGTAATCTCTTCCTCGGAAACCGACAGTGCTGGCAATGTTGAAATTGCCCCAAGATTCACAAAACCTTCTGAAGCACCAGGTGGAAGTGGTGGCCCGAGCAAGAACCTGAGGAAACGGGTGGGAGGGGGTGAGGATGATGACAAGAGCACTCCTATTAAAAAACAAAAGGTTTTGGACAAAGAGTTTGTGGCATACGTGATACAACCCCAATTATGCACAAAAAGCGGCCATGACAACCAGGATGACGTCATGATTGACCTCATGGATAAGGTCCATGGGATTATAGAGGCATTTCGCGAATTTGAGAAATACCCAGGAGGACCCAAAATTGCCAAACAATGCTATCGAATCCTCTCATATACGATGCCTATTCACATTCTAGAAGTGTTTGTCCAAGCTTATCTGTTTAAGATGTGGGTGGAGAAAAAGGTGCGAGCATTTCTATCTCACATTATTTGATTTGCGTTACAAGAGCACTAATACCCCTCCCAAACAGATCAGGGTGGTGATGACGAGAGCTAAACCCCAGGCATAATTTTGGTGATTACTCTTAAGGCTGATTGGCACGGCGAAGATTCAATGAGTTAATGTATTTGGTTGTGCTCTGTTCCCAGACAGTGGTTTTGGAGTTTGAAGACTTTAGTTATGAAGGAATGCTTTTGAAGGTGAATATTGAAATAATAAATTCTATTTTAAATTCTAGCTTTGTTTATTCTCTTCTTAAGCTGTGGCTCACTCCTTGCTATCACTGTACTAGAACCTTTCTGTGCCTACAGGCTACAGCAACCCTCTCCCTCGGGCGTCTCTTGCCTCTACCTCCAAAATGTATCATCTCACCCTATATGGCCCTCCCCATGAGCGAAAGAGGGCCGTCCCAGGATTCTTCTGTCCAGAACAGACTTCTAAGGCCATACAGTAGCATGGCTCCGAATAGTCCCACTGGTCAGGTCTTGGAGACAAGACCGGTCGGTCGGTCCTAATTGATGTTAACGACTAAACTGCCCTAGTTTGGGGAGTCCAGTCCGCTCGGGACCTGGTCCCAGACCAGTGTGTAAAAAGTGATTCAATATCACAATTCGCTTATCCATTTATCGTTCGGAGAAATATTTGGGATATGGGCTTCGGATCGGTGCAGTGGGGGAAGACATACAAGACCCAATTCTCCAAAGCAGAGCCAATACATTCAAGAGACCTAGAATAGACAGGAAAAGAAACTCAAAGAACCCAAGAAGAATGCCAAAGGAAATTGTCCACCACTACCATGCTACCTATTAGTCCGTAATTCCACTGTCGGAGGTCTTGGGAAAATCGCCGCTGCCCTGACCATGGGAGATCGTTGCCGCCGACATGTCCCAATACAAGGCAGGCGATGGGAGTAGCGCCTTGGTTGGCCTGCCGTACGGTGGCTGACGTCTCCCCAGATCAAGGCAGGCAGGTGTACGGGGGTGGTTGATTTCTCCTTTCGCCACCCTGAAACCGCTTGGAGACTGTGATGCGCTGCTTCTTCGAGTATTCGATGTACATATTGTAGGCGTCCGACTTCCAGCGTCCGAGTGTTTGGATCTCGTGATCTGGGATGCCGACCTGAGCTGCCCAGGTGGCCGTCCCCCTACGGAAACTATGACCATTCCATTTGCCATCTCCTAAGCCAGCAGTTATTGCAAGCTCCTGTAGTCTCCAGACTACGTATTCTTGTGTGAAGGCGAGTTGCTCCTTTCTTCCTATACAGAATAGTGGTGCGTGTGGTGGGCGGTGGGTGTCTAAGGCCTGCAGGTGTTTTATAGCTAACAAGGGGTATCCGTTATCGTGAGTGGCTGCAATAGTAAGTTTTATGCCCATGCGGAAGGGGTCGGCTTTGGAGGCCGGTAAGGTGAATTCCATGTAAGAACCATTCCTTGATGACTTGATGCTGGCCTTGGTTGAAAACCATCTTTGAAATGCTGGCCCTAGTTCTAGGTCAGTTTCCTTGTATGTAAATTCCCCTACTCTTAAGAAACCGGCAAAGGCTAATGTGAAAGCCGCTTTCATGACAGTCTGGTTGTAAGTGTTTAATGAGATGGAGGAGATGATTCTAAGCAGGTGGGGTTTAGTTAAGGGGGTTCTGGTTCGGGCAGCTGGCTCATTATGGTCTCGCTTTATGCCGTGAATAGTTCTTTTCGAGTGTGGATCCAAAAAAGCTGAACAATCTATCCCGAGATCTAGCTGGTATAACTTGATACCAGCCATGTACGGCTTTTTTTTTTTTTTTTTTTTTATATCATGCGCTTTGTATTATCAACTACGGGGGACAAAGGCTACGTGCAGCGCTAGCTATGGTAAGGAAAAAACCCCAAAGAAATCCTCCTCGGCCCACCGGAAAAAACCATCATCCCAAGTCCCTCTGGTGTGGAACCAACCGCACGATCCCGCCGCGAAGACAAAAAACCCCTATCGGCTAAGTAGACAACAGAAATAAATCACCAACACGACAAGCAGGAGACAACAGGAAAACCGGACCCGAAAACTCCCCCTTGACATAATAACAAAAGAAACCACATTAATATCCCAGAGTACTCTAACAGAAACCCGACCGTGAAAATTCAGCCAAAACTACAGAACACAGAACGGGGGGACAGGGAACGCTAAAACCAAGCAAATCCATCACATTACTCCGTAACCCAAGGCGTTGACATCGTCCAAGGAGGCAGTGCAATACCATGACCGAGCGTAACCGAGGGCTGTGGCCGAGCCGAGCCACGGGGGAGGGGGTTGACCCAGGGGAAGTGGCAGTAAGAGTGCCAGCTAATGAGAGGATGTTTGGCTGTAACCGAGCCACGGGACGAACCGAGCGGAGGAGAGGAGGGGTAGACCCAAGTATCGTAGGAACTATCGGAAACGTGTGCGTGTCTGACTAGGCAGCCTCGAGCGAAACGTAATCGAAGAGAGTAGAGAAATCGACCGTAGCCTGATGAAAAGTTTTCTCTTACTGCGAACCGTGATCCCAGCCGTCTGTAACATGGACGCGAGGGTGTTGCCGACCGTGCAAATGCTAAGCGAAGACGCGAAACAAAAGCGAAAGAGTGGATGGGACGGGCCCTAAGAGACGGGTGCCCAAGTCCGAATCTATCATAGGGGGGGGGTGCAGCTCACTGAGAGTGCGTTTGGAGAAGAAGATGTTGACGATGATTTCTCGTGGTGTTGAGATTTCAATCGCCGGAGGTGTAGAGGAGATGGTTCGTGCAGCCATGTACGGCTTCATAGTTTTGACTTTTATAGTTCCAGCCATGGAGCATACCCATTCGATGAACCATGCTGCCTTGGCTGGGAAGCATCCACCGTTCTGGTGCCGGTAGTCTGCAAGAGCACAGAAGGTGCTAAAGCGGAACCTTGGGGTGTCATAGTTGCGCCTGGTACTCGGTGCCAACCCACGCCCCAAGTAGTATGCGGCTATTGCTGAGAGGCCGGACTGCTGGACGTTAGAAATCCATCTTTCTGAAGGTTGCAGTTCGCTGATATCAACTGTGGTGCGAGGTTAGCAATTCTTGGATGGTCGAAGAGGGAGAGTGCATCCGCCAAGGCATTGTCGTAGATTGGAACCCATCACGCCTCCAGGTCAATGTCCCAATCCGCCACTAAGAGAAGGCATCATTGTAGTACTGTCATTGATGCTCCACGGATGGTTCTGTTAGCTCTGCCATGTGCTACAGCCCAGTTGTCAACATGTATCACTAGCATCTTTCCCCTCCATTGGTTCCCCCAGTATAGGAGCACCTGTTCTACCGCTCTCATTTCTTGGGTGTTGATGTGTTCATTTGCTTTCTTCAAATATGGTGGGAAGGTGGTAGAGAAGTCGGATCCTGGGTGCGGAGCGGCCTGGGCTGGATCGAGATACAATGCCCCAAGACTGTGTGTGCTCGCTGCGTTCGACCAGGCCATAATCACTTCTCTCTTACTCGTAGCGATTGATCGTTGTGTGGTAGATCGGAGTAGTTGGGACCACCAAACAAGATCCTTCTTCGCTTCAGCGGAGAGCCGGCGTCTTCCGTTCCGAGTCCCAGGAGGGAAGTGTACTTCCATGTTGTAAATGCGTCTGAGAAATGTGCGCCCAAGCGGCAGCACAGTTATGAGAAAATTAAGATATCCAGTGATTTCTTGTAAGTTGAGCAGTGACAACGACTTTGCTTTTAAGGCATTCTCCACTATGAAACGTGCCTTCATGAGCTTTTTCTGAGGTAATTGAACGACCCTCATTCTAGTATCGAGTTCAAAACCAGTAAAGCCGGCTATTTTTCCTTCATCGTTCTTCGCTGACTTGATTGCAAGTCCGACTTCCGCGCAGAGTCTGGCAAATACTCGGCTACACCTGTCAAGGTTGCCTACCCCCGGCAGTACAATCAAGAAATGGTCAAGATAGTGCACAACTTTGGCCTTGAAATTTTCTTTTGTCGGCTGGTTTTCTACAATCCAGTGAAATACTTCAGCAAATATGTTGAACAGTTATGGGGCTGTTTGTAGGCCGAATGAGAGAAAGCGTTCCGCATACTATTTTTCCTCCCAGTGGAAACCAAGAAGCGGGGTGTCAATGGGCGATACCGGGATATGGCCAAAAAACTGACTCCAAGTTGCGTTTTAAGAGCAAGCAGCCGCTGCCAAACTCCTGAATGGCCTGAGTTGCGTCAGCTATACTACTGTAGTCGATTCCGCCGTACTGTTCTGCAATTCCCTTGTTTATCGCGTTGGGCTCTCCTGGTGGGTATGAGAGATGGTGTATGCGGCGTTTAGTCCTGTCGGACTTGTCTGTCAGGCCTAGTTGAGAGGCGGTATAGGTCAAAGGCAAGGTGTCAAAGTTTGGGTATGATTCGAGGCGGCCTTTGTTAAGCTCGGAATCGATATCTGAGCTAACCAGGTCTGAGTCTACCCTTGCAGTCGAAAGGTTTGTGTGTATTATGGGTGAGGTTCGCGATTCCTCATAGCCAATTCTCGCCCCATAACGATAAATTCCTAAGATGGCAGTAATGACTGTTCAGTTGGGGAATTCTTGGGTGAGCGTTTCCCATACTTCTGCTCTTAATATGCCTACTGGCATTTGGATGTGGTGTACGGTAAATACGGGGTAATGGATGGTGGTATTAGGGCGGGCTAGTGGTTCTTTTGCCGTTATGCTTAACCGGCGTATGGTGGGCTGGGCTGCTGCCACGTATGTACTGATATTTGTATTGCAGGCTTCTGGTATTATAGTGTGTAGAGAGTATGCATGTGGATTACGATATGAGGGGATGCGGGGAGTGGAAAGTAGTGAGAGCTGCGGTAGGCGCTGTTTGGTTGGGGGAGCTAACGTCCGTATGAGTTACTACGCGAGATTAGCACCTGCTCATTATTCCCAGAGGCACAAAGAGGCCCTTTATGGTTGCTTTCGCAGTTACTGCAGATATGCTGGTAGTGGCATTGGACCGAGGGGCATTCTCGGTGGTTCCAGTTGTGGCAGGCCTGGCTGTGAGGGAACAATCCACCTGTGCTGCTTTGAGATGCTTGTACAGAGGTTAAAGGTAGGTGGTTGTGGTTTATGCGGCGCTCCAAGGCCGGGATAGCCGCTGGGTATTGGTCGGCTGAGCTGACCGTATTCTCACGGATGGGAAGCTCGTGTGCTCGCCGGCCTAGTTGTGATGGTCGGTTTTGACTTTGTACCCAAGGGGTACGGGGGGCTGGGAACGCAAAGCATTTTGAGGCAATCAGCTCTCCGTCGAGTTGTTACCATTCCTCTGGGTGGTATAGACTTTGACCGCTTGCGACTCTCTTCCTATTAAACTTGGAAATGGTAGGCCTTGACACGCTCCCATGCGTATTTTTTGAGTAACTCGTACAGGTTCATTGTGTATATCGAGAGGGAAGTCGCCAATTCCCCTTGTAGCATATGAGGGGCTAACTTGATAATGATCCCGCAGTATGCGGCCCAAGCTTTAAAAAAGCTACTTATTCTATATTGGCTATCCTTGCCATCACTTTCTGGTTGCTTGAACTCCACTCCTCCAATACTGATGGTGCATTGGGTCTCGGCCCGCTCCTTCTCCGTTGCTAACAGGCGGTAGATATTGGTTGGTTTGAACTGATTTTCCATAATCTGGTTCAGGGTGGCTCACTCTACCCCTGGGAATAGGGTTTCGACAGACTCGACCATAACGGATGCACTCTCCCCGCCTACAGCTATTGATAACTGGGCGGGGTTATATGTACCCACTGATGTTGGCTCCCTGTATGCCATCTGCTCCCCCTCCATTGTTTGTCTAAGTTGAGCTAGCTGGCTCTCGAGCTCACCAATTCGTGCAAGTGTTGCGTTAGGCTTGGGTGGCAGGGAGTTAGAAAGCGCTTGTTGAGCAGGCAGGGGGTTTGTAGGTGGTAGTATGGGTGTGATCGGATTCTGGGTGCTTAGCTGATGGACAACGCGGTCAACGATTCCTTGTTCATATGATTGTAGTAGCTCCTGCATCATGCTTAGATTGATTGGAATATCAGCGGGGAGGTTGAGTGGGGACTCAGGATCCAGGTCGCTAGCGGTGATTGAGGTTTCAGCAGTTGAGGGGATCGCGGTATCTGGGGATATGGCTGTATTATCTAGGTGGGCCTGGTGTAGTGGTGAGTGGCTGTACCGTGGGGAACTGGGTTCAGCTTCTGCACTGGTACTGGAGTTTGCAATTGTTTCCACACTGCTGAGTGACCGGCTTGCAGACTGTTCTTGTTGCCCATAACGGTTCGGGGGTTGACGGCTACGCGTGTTTTGCCGGATTCCGCCTCTAGCTCCCCGCCTGCTGGATACGGTGGGTGTCTCGCTCCGTGTAGGGGCTCGTCTAGAGGCCATTGGATCACCTTTTCGGTTGTGGTAAGCGTCAATTGTGGGATTTGAGCCTGATAGAGGCAATTAAGCAAAAAAAAAGAAAAAGAATACGAGTAGTAGGAAGTATAGAAACGCGAGGTGTAGGAAGGATGATGATCGCGAGGTGAAAGGGAAATAAGATGTGGTATATGTGAATGGGGGGTCCACGGACCCTTCTAGGGGGAGCTATGACCCCGCACTGCCCTGGCAACCGGAAATATGGTTATCCACCCTTCACGGAGACGCCGCAGTGTTCCCTAAGTGAAGTTCCCTACGCTTTGCCTAATTGGCAATGGGTTTCTCCAACCCTCCATTATATTGGTTAAACATGCACAATTCTGTTTTCTTTACACACCTTCAACTGTCTGTCTATTTCTAAAAATTGAATTTGTAATAAGTGGTCAAGTGGACGGTGGCGTCTCAACCGTTGTCTGATAAACAGTGCGAAAGTGTTTGACCAATTTTCCACAGTCTTAGATTCCTGTAGCCTGGCCGTGAAAAATTTACCTTGCTTACTATAGGTAAAGGTTATCTACTTTGCCGCACACTCTCCCACTGTCAAGCCCCGCTTTACGGTCGGCATCGTTTCAGCTGGTTAGACGGACGTTTATAGGTAAACGGGCCCTTTGAGGTAATAATTGTGGTTAGTCCCAAGGGAATCTTGGCACAAACCTTATTATCATTCGTACTGTATTTTACAGGTGCTGTAATCGGGAGCCAACATATGACCCACGTCTTGGTTACTCGCCTATATTATTAGTGGATTTAACTAACACAGACAGGTGCCACACGCTTCTTTGTGCGCAAAGGTTTGCTATGAATAAAACTTGGTATGTGGCTTAGTAACATTTCTAGGATCCCCCGGTGTAGCATTTTACGTTGTTTCCTTTTGTCTGGATAGAAAAAGTCTCTTGTTTAGGCAAGAGTTGAAGGGTGTACAATTTTGATCATACAAGTGCCGGTATAGTATTACCGGTTTTCCGCTCAATGGTAATTAGACTTGGTTTGCTTAAGTGTATTTGGACTTAGTTCACCTCTTGCACATGGTTGTTGCCGGGCTGTTGCGGATGATGAGGTGGGGGATGAGGGACATCTTGCAGGTGGGGCAAATGTCAATGAGTTGGTAACACCGGGGAAATGATCCGGGAGTGCGGGAGGTAAAATAGGTGAGAGCGGCTGCTTACGAGTAGAAGTTGTGCCAGGCTGAATTTGTCGGGTGCTAGGAGCGTGAAGGGTCGGGAATAGAGAGTTTTCACGGGGAGACCTAAGTGGTAGAAAACAGTTATTTCCAGTTAACCTAAAGGTCTTGGACACATAGGTGGATAGCGAGACCTGGAAAAAGTGTAAAATAGGGCTTTTCAGAGTTTGCACTGAATATTATGAAACAGGAGACGCCTTGGCATTCAGCCACAAGTTCAATCAATGGTGATTATGTTGAATTCCTAGTGAATGCATGGTTATTTAAAATTATCGAACAAACACTTGTTAGGATATACCGGTACTAGATGAAGCCAACATCCTACAAATTATCCTTTCCCCTTATTATATTCATACCTTCTCATACAGGTAAATTGCCCAAGCTTCAATATATAGGAAAACTGTGGCTTGAATATTTTTATGAAAACAAGGTTCTAGACAGGGAATGGACAGAAGTAGAGTTCGTTACGGGGCGGGCCGGGAGCCTGCGTTCATTTGTACTATAAGTCTGGTGGTCATAAATATAGTGGGAGAGCCTGCGCCTTTATCTAGAGTTGGAAAGCGTTATATATCTTAAGCTGGAGCCCGCGAGGTTATCACTTGTGATGAGGCTTGTGGCTTTCACTGAGGATTGTTTTTCGCAGCGTCGGCTACCTACCGAAGGCTGCCATAGTACATGTATAGGCCTGACTGGGCTTGCTCTAACGCAGGTGTTTGGGGGTCTTTTTGGATGGCCGTTTGTCAGTGTGGTACGACACCTTGCTTCGGTGTTCTATGAGGTGGCATCTGCAACGCTTCTTTAACGCCCGAAGGCTGCCATTTTCCCTTGGCAATACCCCGCTTTTCTTCAGCTTCCAGGAACACCACCAACCGACCATACTCAATAACTCCTTCTCAACAACAGCGCAAGCAGGAAAGAGCGGAAAATGTCTCAATATCCTATCCACAATAACCGCAACTGCTTCAATAATACAAACTCTTTTAATAATGTGTGGAATAACAACTATACCGTTGCCGATGATCGGTCTCCACTACTGACATGGCTATCTCCCCTAGAACCGAAGCTACGCCATCGCGACATCCAAGAGCGCCGCACCGACAAAGTGGGAGAATGGCTTTTTCAAACTGAAGAATTCCGAAGCTGGCATAACTGGAGTGGGGAAAGTGAAAATGATAAGGCAGTTTTGTTTTGCTATGGAGGTCCGGGGGTGGGAAAGACATTTATTAGGTAAAGAGAATTATTCCCGGAGGATAGAAAAAATGAGCATTCGTACTAACAGGCCACGATGTCAGTTCGCTAGTAGTGGACAGGTTATGTGATGAGTCCAGGAGGCAAAACACAGCCGTTACGTGTTTCTACTTAGACTTCGCAGCCCGGAAGGAGCAGTCGGTGGCCAATATTCTGGGTTCCTTGGTGAGACAGGTCATTGGCGGAATGGAAAAGGTTCCAGAGGAGATAACGGGGGCCTTTCAAGAACAGAAAATGGCGATTGGTGGACGGGGGCCACGACTCCCGGATAATGTGAAGATGTTACAGACCATCACATCCTCTCTGCGCACCTTTGTATGTATTGATGCTTTAGACGAATGTGCAGCCGCGCATCGGGTCAAACTCCTTAATTCGCTACAACAAATCCTCACAACGTCCCCGCTCACACGAATATTGATTATTGGAAGGCCACATGTCCGGGGTGAGGTTGAAAAGCGTCTTTCCGGACGAGTGATAAGTGTATCGGTGGGCCCCCGCAAAGATGATATCGTCGAATATCTTCGTCTGCGACTTGACGAAGATGAAACTCCAGACGCCATGGATGAGGCGCTAGAGACAGAAATTCTGGAGAAGATTCCCAAAAATATGTCGGAAATGTATGTCAGTGCGAATAGCACTAAGCACTCCACCACACACAATCCGCTAATACATATGCATCCAGGTTTCTACTGGTTTCTTTGAATATCGATGCAATCTTACACGAATCGACAATCGCTCGGAGACGAGAAAAGCTAAACACGATGACAAATGGGTTGGAGTTGGGAGATGTCTATGATGCGACAATCGGACGGATAAAAGCGCAAGATGGAGACAAATCGAGACTCGGGATATCAGCGTTGATGTGGATCAGCCATGCAGAACGGCCGTTGCGAGCGGACGAACTCTGTCATACCCTAGCAGTCCAACTAGCCACCACTGATTTCAATTTCGGCAACATCCCTTCGATGTCGACGTTGGTGAGCTGCTGTCAAGGACTCATTACTGTTGATAAGGAGGCCTCAACTGTACGATTAATCCACTTTACTCTCCAGGAGTATCTTTCCTCTTGTTCCAACATATTCAGTAAACCTCACTCGGCAATGGCCGAAATCTGCTTGACCTATCTAAATTCCAAACAGGTCAAGGTCCTTTCCACCACCCCTTCTCTCGATACTCGGAACGCGCCTTTCCTAGAATATTGTTCAGTATACTGGGGAGTGCATGCGAAGAGAGAGCTTTCGGACTACGGGATATCACTTGCGCTGGAGGTATTAAAAGAGGATTATGGCAAAATATTGACCAGATTACTTTTAAAACGGGTAAAGAATTACTATGGCTGGGGTTCTGATTTCTCTGCCTTCAGTGGACTACACTGCGCATCATTCTTCGGACTTGTTGAGGTTGTGACCGGCTTGATAGAGATGAAGTGTTACGATATCAACAAGGGAGATTCTGCGGGTTGTACACCATTTGCATGGGCTGCTTGTAATGGACATGACGGGTTGGTTAAAACGCTACTTAGGCGGGAAGAGGTCAACCAGGACAAGGTAAATACTTACGGCCAAACACCGCTCTCGCTTGCCGCTCAGCAAGGACAAGAGGGAGTTGTAAAAATATTACTCGGGCGGGAGGAGGTCAACCCGGACAGACCAGATAATCGCGGTCGAACACCGCTCTCGTATGCCGCTCGGTATGGACACGAAGAGGTGGTGAAAATGCTACTAGAGCGGGAAGAGGTCAACCCTGACAAACCACATAATGACGGCGTAACACCGCTCTCGTGGGCCGCATGGAGTGGACATGAGGGAGTAGTGAAAATTTTACTCGGACGAGAAGAGGTCAACCCTGACAGGCCAGATAATCGCGGCCTAACACCGCTCTCGTGGGCCGCTTGGTACGGACAAGAGGGAGTGGTGAAAATACTCCTTGGACTGAAAGAGGTCGACCCAGACAAGCTAGATAATAATGGTGAAACACCGCTCCGTTATGCCACTGTGAATAGGCATCAGAGAGTGGTAGCCCTGCTACAGTCGCATAAAGAAGGAACCCCTAGTACGATTTAAGCCCGAGGAGATAGTGCCCCGTGGAAATGACTGCGGCCCCTTCCCTTTTGAGCTGTGCTACTCATAGTCATTGTCCTTGGCCCTCACCCTCCGTCGATTAGGGAAATCCTCTGCGTGGGAATGCCCATATATGTCATGCTCTCCTGCACCTTATTGGCGATTTGCTTTCATACTTGCCTGGTGATTTATGGGTTTATATTTACAAGGTTCCGTAGCATTTGGACCCTGAGGGGGGGTTTCTATTGTTGTAAGGAGGGGTGAAATTCTAGATTACTCATTAGGTCCTGTTATATTTAATACTCTCTTGTTCTAGACTTCTACCGGCATGTTTCGTTTTTTCTTTTGTCGTTTTTTTCCTTCCATTTCTTCCATTCCTTTCCTCCCCTCCCCCCAAACGGCAGATGTGGTGAACGATAGCGCAAGGATTCTTATGACCATTGCCAACAGCTATATATATTAACACGCCTGTGACAGAAGACTAGCGACCATAAATTGAATGGCTTAATGAATAGTACCATATCATCTTCAGCTGTTACTTACCAGCCACCTCAGATAGACATGAGTAATGAGTTCGGAGGGGGGGGCATGATACGTACCACCAGATAAGCCACGATTTGAGCAATTTTGGCTATAAATTATCAAAGCATAGTGATTCGAAATAGGTTTAGAGGTAATAATTGTGGTTAGTCTCACAGGAATCTTAGCGCAAATCTTATTATCACTTGTACTGTGCTGTCGGCCACGTGGATGGCAATGGGGAAAATTACGCAGTAGCACCAGTGCTGCGCCAACAAAATCGACTTTACTAGTGTAATCCTACTCTTGAAAAGGCTTTGTTCACAAGTTTCCTTCCGTAAATCCCACGCCTACAATAAGTTGTAAGGCCTAGACATAAACGAAAGGAAAAATGAAAGGAAAGAGCACATAAGACTCTGCTATTCAGGACAAAAATTCCCTAGCCTACCGAAGCAGACTAGTAGCAGTCAATATACTTGTAGTTTTCAACTAGCAAAAATCGAAGCTCAGACGAATCTGCACCGCTATCGATCTTGCCCTTGCACTGGGATGAGGAGGAAAGAGAGCTGTGGGGAGAGCTGGCCTTTTATACCCAAATGTCTAGTCGGCCAAATTTTCGTCAGCCAGTCACAGCTCATGAGGAATGACAATTAGGGTTACTGCCTTCGGAAGACTTGGCGGTTAGGGTACATCTGTTAACTTACCCGGCGAGCCTGAACCAGGCATCTTAGACCACGAACTGTTGTAGGAAATGTTAAGCCACACCCTAAAGTTGATGTTACAGAAATGAAAGGGTTCAAACTTACGCTTCTCATTCCAATGGCTTTCGACGTTCTAGTGAGTAAAAAAATCCCTCTGGTAATTCTTCTTGGTGCAAGTAACCTCAATCTGCTTGAAGCCCCACTGAGGCAAATTGACATTTCCAGCTCTGATGTAACAGCTCAAGGCCGTGTGTCTCAATCGGAAAGCAGTGGTGAGAGTTGTGAGTTTGCTGTAATCTCTTCCAGCGGCATCACTATGTTGGGTTGGAGAAACCCGTTGCCAATTGGGCAAAGCACACCGGAGCCTGCAAGGAAGAATCATTGGGTTCCTGGGGGATGGCGGAAAAAGGTATCGCCGGTTGCCGGGGCAGTGGGGGGGCCATAGCTCGCAAGGGCGGGGTCCGTGTACTCCATGGGACTTATAGCACCCACCGTCTCTCCCTGTTCTGCAGACCACCACGCTTCCTACAGACCACCGCGTTTCCTACAGCTGCAGCTCGCGTTCTTTATCCTCTACAAACCACCAGAAAAACTCATTCTCAATTCATATTTACCACCCTCCACCAAGTACTACCCCCAACCAAGCACAGACAATGGCCCCTAGAAGAGTTACAACGCGTAGAGAGAGCTCGACACCATCAAATCAACCGGGGGCCAGAGGAGGTATACAGAAAAATAAGCGTCACCGTCAACCACCAAACCGTTACGGCTCCCAACCAGAACCATCTACCTCCAGGGCAGAGAGCGAGGGAACCTTGGCAGCCTCCAACACGAGCCACGAGGGAGAGCCTAGCACACCTCAATATAGCCACTCGCCTCCCAGCAACCAAGGAGGAGACACACCAGCCCCACCCCCACAGAGACCAACTATGGCCGAAGCCAGAACACCATTGTCGACAAGCCTACCGGACTCGTCCCCATTATCAGTAACTACATCTAGTAGCCCTATCAACCTCAACACCATGCGTGAACTCCTCCAGACCCATTAATAGGAGATTGTAGACCGCGTTCTCCTCCAGCTTAGCACTCAGGATACCACTCGGACGCGCAGCTCAATCTACTCACACCTACCCCAGCAAGCAGCTCCGGGCACCCTAGCCCCACAACCAAACCCTACTCTCATACGAATAGCAGACTTCGAAGCACAACTCAAACAATTAAGAGGAGAAACGGAAAGGGAGCAAACAACCCAGGCCGAACGGAGAGGTACTGGCATGTATAACCAAAGCCTATTTGCTGCTAGGGCAGGTAGTGAGAGTGCATCCCTCATTGCGGACTCAGTGGAGGTGCTCTTCCCGGGAGTCGAGCGGAGCACTCTGGTACAAATAATCGAAAACCGGTTCAAGCCAACAAATATATACCGCCTACTACCCAGCGAAAAGGACCGAGCAGAAGCCCAGTGTACTATCAGCATCGGAGGCATAGAGTTCGACCAAGCTGAAAGGGACGGAAAGGAGAGTGAATATCGGATGAGTGGTTCTTTTAAGGCATGGGCAGCCTACACCGGAATTCTGGTCGAGTTGGCTCCGCATGGCCTGCAGGGTGAGCTAGCCACAGCCCTGTTGATCTATACGATGAATCTCTACGACTTGTTAGAGAAATACACATGGGAGGGGGTCAAAGGCTACCATTTCCAATTCCACAGAAAGAGAGTCGCAAGCGGACGGAATATCTACCAACCAGCAGAAGGGCGGCAACTCGATACTGAGCTGGTTGCCTCCAAGTGCTTCGCTTATGCAGCCCCCCATCAGGCATGGCTACAAAGCCAAAAACCACCACCCTCCATCGGCCGGAGAATATTTGAGCTCCCTATTCGCGACAACCAGACGGCCCCAGGCTACTCGCCGCTAGCCTCCACCTCCTCCAATACAGTTACCTCCCTTGAACGCCGAATAGGCTACAACACCCACGCTACTGGGTCCACCCTCTCCGCTTCGACTGGCACAGGTCCCATAACCATTGCCAGCCAGGCATGCCGGAATTGGAACTTCTGGAAATGCCGTTCTGTGCTGTGCCGATACCAACATTGTTGTATTTCCTGTAGTAGCAACCACTGAGCCGCCCAGTGCACCTCTGGGAATAGTGGGCCAGTATATCAATCCCGTAATGGCCCCCAAAGCCGTTAGGCCCTCCAGCCCTACCTCAAATAGCCCTCTACTCATACTCAAAACACCCGCACTTTCTACTCTTCCTTATATGAACCCCTAGCTTAGCATTAATCTCACTGCAATATATGAATATTCACCCTTCATTATTCAGAACCCTGCGGAGTTAGCACAGCTAGAGCCCCACAACTCTGCACCATATACCACCACTCATTCAACCCGCCCAAACACAACAATCCATTACCCCCTGTTTACCAGCCATGATCGCGAAATGCCCACAGGACCACTGAAGCCTTCCGGTTAGATACGGCTTACGTTGGACTTCCCAGACTGAAGAGTGGTCGCTGCGCTGCTGGGTATATGCCAATATGGTGTGAGCATTGGACACGAAAGCTTTCGTAGCACGATCACAATTCATCCCAACCTACCCACCGCCAATAATGACTCTGTACTCGTTACAGCAGATATAGCATCTGAGCTGGCAAGAGGCCGTCTCACATTAAATGCGAACATTGCAAGCTTGCCTAATAACTATACAGCCTCCCCATTGGGGCTAACAGACAAGTCGGATCAGAGCAAGCGTCGAATACATCACCTCTCCTACCCTCAAGGCGATCCCAACTCTATCAACAACGGAATCCCATCCCAATATGGTGCAATCACTTATTCTTCTATCGAGGAGGCAATAGAAGCGATCCAGCTGCTTTGCAGATCCAGTATTCTAGTCAAGCGTGACTTTAAGGCTGCCTTTCGGCATATACCCGTCTCTCCACTAGACTCGCCACATCTTGAGTTCCCTTGGAAGGGAGGATACCAGGCAGAGCGCTTTCTCCCCTTTGAACTCCGGACCGAACCTTATCTCTTTAATATCTTTGCAGAGGTTTTTCACTTGATTCTTGAGAAGGAAATTCTCCGAAAGAACCCAAACGCGAGGATAATCCATTATCTGGACGATTTTCTAATTGTCCTACCCCAAACTAGAGATCTTGCACAATGCAAGGAGGACTTTGGTAAACTCTGCAGGGAAGTCGGACTGAGTATTAAAGAGTCCATGAAAGAGGAAGGAAGCGTGGCAAGCTTTGGTGGGATAGGACTCGATACAGCGGAAATGGTAATAAGACTGCCTGAAAAGAAACTCCTGAACGCACGTCAGATAATCAAACACGCCATAGCCCAGAAATCTGTCTTGCTACTTGACCTTCAAAAGCTCTCAGGCTATTTCAACTTCGTCTCCACTGTTGTTCCCCTTGGGCGCACTTTTCTCCGCCGCTTGTACAACATAGAATCATACTTCCCCCCAGGCAGCGTGCATAGCAAGCGACGATTGTCCCGGGAAGCCCAGAAAGATCTCGCTTGGTGGTCCCTGGTCCTGCAAACCCCACTAGAGAGATCAATTCTCAAGCGCACGAGAGATGTTATCCTTGCTTGGTCGGATACAGTAAGTACCAAGTGGCTCGGTGCTTTCTACATGAGCGGAGGAGAACCAATTCCACGGGCAGGGTCAGCTTTCGCGATCAATATTCCCAGTTACCTAGCGAATTCGAAGAAACATATTAAGATGCAGGAAATGCATGCGTTTGAACAAGTACTCTTATACTGGGGCCGACACTGGCAGGGGAGAAAACTTATCATTCACGCTGATAACAGAGCGGTGGCTCATGCTGTGTCAAATCAGTCGATCCGCGGGGCACCTATGAAAGTTTTGAGAAGATGCCTGCTTCTCGCTACGGAATTCGATTTAGAGTTAATGGCCCCACCTTACAAGCTCCAAAAACTTGGGTTACTCCTGTACAGCAATCGGGCCTCTCGGCAAGCGCAGCCTACTACCTCTGGCATGGGCTGCACCCTCAACTAGACCAAACTACGATACTCCCAGGTTGCACTTCACGACCTTTTGTGCCCTCGCCGGCTTCCGGCACCAAAATGGGGGATTCTTCCCTGCTGAATCTACATGGTTCCAATGGCTTTGCTCTCTAGCCGGTACCATCAAAGTGTAAACAATGAAGTTATACCTCGCTGGGATAAAGTCATATCAACTGGATATGGGAATCGAATGCAAAGCATTCTCTGACCCCCAACTAGAGAGAACGATACAAGGAATAAAGCGAGACCACAACGAACCGGAAAGGCGGAAGAGAACCCCTTTCACCCGTGGGCCCTGTTCAAAATTCTATCATGTTTAGCCCCACACTCCTATGATAACAGAGTAAGCCGGGCAGCCTTTACACTGGCATTCGCTGGATTCCTACGGGTAGGCGAGTTTACCTACAAGGAAGCGGACAGAGAGTTGGGCTCAAGCTTTGGGAAATGATACTTAACCAAACGCAGTATCCGGATACACTAGAATGACACCTATATGGAACTTAATTTGCCGGCATCCAAAACAGACCCCTTCCGGAAGGGAATAAAACTCACCATTGCAGCATCTTACGATACCGGATGTCCTGTACAAGCAATACGCGCACTACCAGACATGGACAACCACCGCCAAGATCACGTGCCACTATTCTGCCTTGGGAAGTTCTCCCAGCAAGCATTTGCCCGGGAATAGGTAGTGGCAAGACTACAGGAATTAGCTATCATCGCAGGCTTATTCCAGGGCAACTGGAATGGTCGTAGCTTTCGAAAGGGGCAGTGACATGGGGGGCCGAAGTTGGAATCTCGGAGAACGAAATCCAAACTGTAGGCAGATGGAGATCGGACGCGTACAAGGTGTATATTGAGTTCTCGCGCAAAGAACGGATATCACTCTCCAAGTGTTTTCAAAGCAGTCTCCCCCGTCGACGAGTTACTTCAGAGAATCGAATAGCCTGCCTAGAACACAGGCGATGTTAGACACCGAACGGCAGGCCAACACAGGCTTGCACGCCCACCCTGCCTTGGTTTTGGGACTTATCTGCAGTAACACTCTCCCATGGCAAGGGCAGCGGCAACGTCACCAACATCAGAGTCTAAACAAGAGCGGACCTGAGAGCGGACATTTCCTTTGGCGTTTTCCTTGGGCTGTTACTTGTTTCTTTTCCCTATGTTATCTAGACTAAATACTATCGATCGGCTTTGGAAAATTGGGAATGAACTACTTTTATCCTTTACCAGACAGTAATTCCTTCTTAATAGCTTCATGAATTGTAGCCACTAAACAGTACTGTACGAAAGGTAGAAGAAATAAAGCAGCGGTAAATGAAGAATTATAACAGCTGGGGGAGGAATGAAGGATTACATTGGTACAATGCTATGATGCTACTTAAGATTTGTGGTCAGCGAAAATGATCACCTGTCCCAGTTAGCCACTCCTTACTTTTTGGGTGACCACATATCTGAGCATCTTTGGCCGAAGGGCTAACTGGAAGAGACGATTTTTGGCCAACGGCAGTGGGAGCGGCGATAATTGTATACCGCAACGTTTCACACATTTTGATGGTATGCTGAATGTTTACCCTTTTATCTTTAGCCACATTTTCCAGACGTATGATTTTTCTAGGCGATTGATGTTTCTGGGCGTAGGATATTGTGCATTTGATTCATAATACCCTCTACCGAATAACTTAAGTTAAAGTAAGGATGTTTACCTAATTCCCTACTGCGACAGTCTATGAGTTCAGAACAGCTTTACATAAAATGAGACTCGATTAAACTGAAGTTTTGCTTTTGTTTCTCACCTGTTCCAGTACAATTTAAGGTTATAACCCCAATGCTGGCATTAAAATCCCCTCTGCCCTTTTGCTGGATTACTCCTATAACACTAAGTGAATTCGTTTTTTCCAGGTGGGCTCCCTTGGAACAAATCTCTTCCTGACCACCGGCTATATCTTCAATATGGCCAACATCTAGCTTTTTTCTTTTTGATTAATATGAGCATTACCAATTTTTGGTCCTACAATCGCTAGCTCCTACTCTGCCGATCCTTCTTCTTCCTCCAGTTCTCCAACAACATATTTGTAAACAGCACTATCCCAAATTGGTTTATTATCACTGGAATCTTCAGAGTCTGTCAATGGATCACTATCCTGAATTTGATTATGAGATGGTGGAAGGCACACCTATCGAGATTTAATCAAGGCACCATCAGAAAGGATCTGCCTTAGTTTTCTTCCAAATGTGTGTGTACCATCCTCTAGCTGGTTTACTCCGGTTTCAGTAAAAAATCAATAGTAACAGGCAGTAGGCCGGCTAACGATGGCTCTAAGGGAGGCTACAAGAGGCGCAACTGTATAGAGGTAAAGGCTAGGGGCTAAGGGGAACTCGTGAATCGCCATTCAACCTAGTATATTTACAAACTAAGGGTCTGTCGAAATAGGCCGTTCTCCTGCTAGCCAGCAGAGTGGTTTAATTACAAATTCCCCTAGCTATAGCTTCCCCCAATCGCAATCATTACCAAGTGGGTGCACCTTCACCAGAATCAGGTAATCCTGCCTGAAACTTAAGACTCATAACACAGCCTCAGTACCAACTCAATACTTGACTTATTCCTGCATCTAGTATTCCAAATCTCAAGCAAGGAAACTCAAAACTAAACATAACATAGATGACCCGGCAAAGGTCAGTGCCGGGGCTGTACAGCAAATTAAATCAAATAATCTCAAGTGGAAAAAACTAACAAAAGAAATCCGCACGCTCCACTCCTATCTACCGTTCCTGAACATATATATATGTTACACATCCTGATCGATCAAAGACCATGCTCCGTCCTTCGTTTGTGACTTATTATCATCAGATATACAACCATTATTTGTCTCATTACCTTCCTCTTTCCTATGTGCCCCAGAACGGTAATAATCCACATTTGCCTCTTGTTTTAGCTTTTGTGCCTCCCATTCACTATGATGCCCAGCTAGTGCTCACTGCAATCATCAACCAAATGAAAATCCGTATTGTGTGCTCCACGGTGAGCCATGTCATTGAGGTTTATCTTTTGGCTAATCCTGAGTGACCTTGGTTAATCATGATACTTCACATTGTCTCTGCTAAGGATCAGATATTTATCTTAATTTTCAAACAATATGATCAATTTTTATCAAAAAACTCATAAACATTTTTCATTTCAAACCAGTAGGTTATGAACTCAAATGTCTCAACTTCGGTATGGAAAAGGTCACTGAGTTGTTTATAAAAACTGCTCCTATTTTGCACAAAATTGAATTACTCTCCGCTCTTTGAGTTAAAGGAAAGGGATTTTTAATATTGGGATCATAGAAGTCACTATGCACCAGAACGTAAAACTCAACATGAGGCACATGGGGCATGCTATTGTTTTGCAGATGATTCTTCATACTCATAGAATTTATCAAGCATTAATGCTCAAATTGTACTACTGTTCTGTCGGGAGTGATGATCGGGAACCAGATATCTTACCATGCTAAACATACACTCTATCTCAACTCAACTGTACCTTCTTGGACCGCTTAGATATCTCTCGCCATTAGTGATAATTTTGTGAACCTTCCAGTATTGACCTTCCAACACTCTAGTATTTTTGAAACATAAAAAGTCTCAGCTGGGCTATCGTCAAGCGAACAATCGATATTATCTGCAGCCAAATCTGGAGCTTCAATCTCTGAACCTTATTCAATATAAGCAAGTCCCTCGCTAAAAGTAATCACGCTCTCTCTTGATCTGTGATGATGTTTAGATTGACTGTTTAGCCCGCCCCACGGAATTGGCCTATCAGGAGCCTGGGTATTCTTTGCTGCATACTAAATATCATGATCCCCTATGAATTTATTTTTATATGACTTCTCATATGCAGCCTCACTACGGGCATTATCATTATCCTATGCACGAAAGAGATTCTATTTGCAATATCGATTCATCCAAGTGTCAATTTCGGAAAATAGGCATCTTGTACTTTGGGTCTCACGAAAGTAAGCAGCCACCTCTGAATTCGGGTTACGTAAACCTTCACCAATATCCATCTTTCATTGGATCCACTTTCGTTCTAACTTTGCAATTTCAATTTCAAAGTGATCAATTATATCTTGATATACCTGAAAACTATGATGAATGATGACCTCTCATGTTTTTGACATCGTAAAAGAGTGTAGTTGAAATCTTAAACTCGTTATTTTTTATGGCAAGGAAATGTTGATTTCGTGGAGCTGATGCACCAATGGCAATCCTGATTTTAAGATACTAATGCATATATAAACATATTAGCATTAACCCTCACTGAGGTGTCCGATGCCCGGATGATTCAGAGTAGGAATTTCGGGGTATCAATTTAACAGTATGAATTTGTCCTTGGGAATTTTTCCGTTTTCATTTTAGCATATGCTAAGACTTGAAACACATCAGGAAAAATGTCTGATTCGCATTCTGAGCTTCCTGGCTGCATCCTGGCTGCATCCTGTGCTTCCTGAAAAATGAAATTGATTAAATTAGAAAAATAAATAATTTAAAAATAGTGCAGTTTAGTTTTTTTCTAGGTGTTGTAAATGGGAAGTCCGTAGCTTAATTCAGCAAGCCACAATTGAGATAAAATATAAATATTAGATCTTTACATACTCAGATCATAAACAACTGATTTTGAGTAGATTGTACTTAACGGCAATATGATAGCTTTACTATTTTGGGTACATACTGGGATCTAAAGTCAAGTGGTCATTTTCAGCATGAAAAATTATATATCTCGATTAGTTACTCTTCTGGCTACTTTATGGCTTCAAATTTTGGATATATACTGTTAACTATATAATGAATCTTGTTAAATAACACATTTTTGGATTAGATGAATTTAGTTTCTCAGGATGCAAAGGTTTATTACAGGAAGCTCAGGAAGCGTCATGATGCGGTCAGGAAGCACAGGATGCGAACCAGATATTTTTGCTGATGCATGTGTTCTAATCCTTGAAGTTGGTCTCCATGCCGGAACTCAAGGATGTGTAAAGATATATTTCATAGTATAAGATCTTGCACACATTAACTATGCAACCGTCTTGTGAAAGAAATTATGTAATCTTATAACCTTCTACGTATAATTTGCCTTAAACCCAGATGACATATGCTATCCCTTGATTTAACCTTAATCGAACTCATGAAAGCACCCAGGATAAAGTGAATAACATGGGCCATACAGGGAATATAATTATTGAATTTAGATCATTCAACTAATAAGAAACTCCAAGCTGGGTTTAAGGCTTCTACAAATATTCGATTGTTCGTTGCACTATCTGTTGTGAAACCAAGCATTCTATTCAGAATGCCGTATTTGGCCAGTACCCCATTAATTATCTCCCCCATATTAGCCCCTGTATAGAGACCCCAATATTTCCTCAACCACTATCATGATCCTCGGCATCTGCCAGTATTCCGATATCCAATAATCTATGATTGCTACAAATTGAAGTTTGTTTGGTGAAGTCCAGGTATCAGCTGCAAGAGCACTCTTTTCCTCTGTTGGTAGGCCTACCCTAATTTGGTCAACTCTTGAGATATCATACTTGTTCAAATATCTTCTTAGTGTGGTTGGGCTGAGTATTTCAATGTTAGAGCGAAGGTACTTGAAGGCGCGACATAAAACAAAGTTGTTTGAAGAATTGACGGTGAGATTGGTCTCAAGGCAAGCCTTCTGATAGTTTTCTTCAAATTTGTCTTGATTAAATTCTTCAGGTGTTGTCAAATCAATAATTCTAGATCTAGTTCCCTTTATAGTGCCTATGTGCAATAATGTATGAATATCTGTACAACCTGGACCTCCAGCCCCAAAATCAAATATATGAAACATTCTACACATTTGACAACTGGAGAATCCGTTGTGGTCATGCATCGCGCTTGTACCAGGGCTCCTTTGATGAGCCAGACCCTTGCTGCACATAATACACAAAACTTGAGATTTGCTAATTTCAAGGTCTAAAGAGTCTGCCCATTATTGCTAGTATTTCCATATCAATACTACTCCAGGATCAATGTCCCATATGCACTTGTTCATTCCTGCATACTTCGTAGTTTATCTAACATACCCCTGTATCTCTAGCCAATAATCCATCCAATTCTTGTGATATTCTTTGGTATAAAGATAAAAGCTTCCTAAGATCTCAAATAGATTGGTATCGGTAGTTCGAAAAGACACAGGTGTGACAGCTAGATGAAGTATATTCCGGGGATACTTTTAGTTTCCAGTGGGTAGTGAGAATGAATCATGGTGCAAAGGTCTTTTGGTACTTGAAAAGCGCTCTGAACTCATACTAATAAGTGGTCTTGTAGAAAGATTACAGGACTTTCGCTCAGGTATGGACTAGATTCGACTGACAATAGGGCTAAGAATTGAGACCGTTCTGGTGCACGGGCTTCATGAAAACATGGATAGGATATGTGGTTTCTTACGTTGTTGGTCTAGCAGCCCCGCTGGCTGCCAGCCATCGAATATTCTGCTTGTCAGAACATAAAGTGAAAATCGAAATGGATCTTTTGTATAGCAGAGGCCTTTAGATCTGGACTTTTAGTCTTTTATAAAAGGACTACTATTAGGAATACTGGCATATGAATAAATGGGGTACAAAGCTGGCCTAGTTATTATATCTAGCGGTTGTGAAGACTTATATTGCTTCATTCAATATCTTTACTTGAATATGTATCTTTGACTCTATTAATCACGGTATTTTTGAATTGCGCTTATTAATATTTATGGGCGTAAGAATTTTTGGGCCGAGGAATTTCGGTGCGTGTGCTAGTGGATTGTGCATGGCTATAGTCAACCTCGTTTTCAAGCTACATACATTTAGGATGGAGATATATGGTATTCACTATTTTACTTTAGACCTCTAGGCCTAATAGGCTAGTCCAAATTTAGTATACGGCCAGCATTCCCTGTTAAGCTATGATACCATATATCCAAATCAGAACCTTTATTCGAGTTGACTAATACCAGTTGAGTATGCTCATACAATGCCATCCTCCCTATATGGCAACCACAATTCTTCTAATTTCATATGTGGGTCTATTTCTCCACACTGTTGGAAAAGACTGAAGATTGGGTAAAGAGGCGAAACTGAATTCTAGATGGCAGCCTGCCTTCTGAATGTCTTTTCTAGTGATGAATGGTGATTCGCCTGTATATCCCATTTATATAAGTCGGGTATTATCTAATATATTCATTACTTTCTAACTATGCTCCTGAAACTGTCATAGTATATTATACCTGTCCTTAGTAAGAACGTGCTCTTTGTCTTTTCTCTATTTACGACTCAACTAATACCAACTACCGCGATTATAGAAGCTTGAATAGAGAAATTCCAGACCTGGACATTTGGCCAGGACGACTCAATCCACATTCACACCATTGCCTTTGGCTGACTCAAGGCTGACTTCTTCTCCTGTAAGCAATTACTGGATTCCATCAGAGTCAAGACACAGATACATACCCTCTATCAATACTATTCATACTAAGAGTAAGATAGATGAGCCTTGGGCTAATTGCCAGTCGCCACAGAGAGGCCAACGGTTTAAATCTAAGCTCTGTGGATTTGACTGGGCAAATGATGGGTGCAACGGGGTCAAGTTGTTTAGAGGTGCACGTATTGTGGGAATGTTGTAATGTAGGACTAAGAAATCACGGGGTATCATACTGCCATAGGAGTTAGGATCCGAGATTATGGGTAAGGTGTCAGGTTTCGAATTCATTCAGCTGTGTGATTCAGGCCGTGATATAGTACAAGGCAATATAACCAGGCCCTTAATTCCTGAATCAGATGCTTAAATGGAGTGTCTTCATTCTAACCGCTTAATAGTCGCAGCATCGATACACGTTTTGATTGTATTCCATCCCATATATTATAGATGCACTTAATAGAGAAGTGGTTGCCCTTGATAAATTCATTTTGTGGTATTTTCTTATCACCAAACCTCTTTGCCTTAACACTCTAGAATTATCTTTCTATCTCGCTAGATATCAATCATTGATTCCAATCATCTACGAGATCAAGAACTATATTGTCATATCAGCTGCTGAATTGGGTATCTGTGCGGCGGATATCATTCTACTTTCTCGCCTGCATCCGGAAGCCAATGTGCCAGATGACTATTTTTTCTTTGAGATGAAGGACTTTCCCCAGAGCTCTCCAGACAACTACTGCAACTGGCACTCAAACCTTTTTTCACATCATTCTCTCTATTCATGTTTCTGAGGTCATAAGATCATACACCTCCTTTATATATAAAATGCTCAACAACATTAGAGCCTTGCTTAAACCATTTTATGGTAGATATGCTGGACTTTGCGAAGGCTGGAATGCATACTCCTGTCCTAGGTCAGATGTATTATTGGAGAGTCACGATACACGATGACAAGTCACAAAATGTGGATGTACAATCGAAAGCGAAGGTATCACGATTGTTAGTCTGTGATAACACAGAATATGAAGGTATTCTTGCTGCCCAGAGTGTAGGAATTTATATTCGTGCAAATATGCATTCAACAAAAATGATGCGTAGTGGATCTACAAGTTGTAGGGTTATTATGTGTCTGGCGGATTGTAAGATTATGGATTATGACATTGATTCTGAGATAGAGGTCTGTCATGTAAACTGTCGAGTTTAGATTCTTTAGCAGAATAAATTTAGTTATTTTCCCACATAATGTAGTTTAAATTCCGAATAAATGTAATTAGTCTATGTCATTGGGCCTAACATAATATACCGAGTACCTGCTCGGTACCGGGATGCGGCTTGCCATCGCAATCTCTGGAACCCGAAATGTATATTTTACTATCTTTACAACTAGTACTGATACCATTGTGATAATTTATTGGAGAGTACTTTAAAATATGGAGAATCAGAATCTGTGGTTTTTATTTAATATAAAAAACAATGCTTCTGATATTCTCGCTTTAATCCAAACAAATTCATATAACATCTTCCTTTTATTAATTGTGACAAAAATTAAAACCAAATGCAAAAACCCATTGGTTAAGTACATAATATGATCCTATAGATTTGGTATTTGATATGCGAATAGCATTGGTATTCACTCAAGGCCATTCAGAAAGGTAGAGTGACTTTGGAGAAGTGTGGCATTGAATATATCTCTCATGGTTGAACCTAGAAGATATTTCCTAATTGTGGTTGTACAATATTTGAATACTTTCTTATCTCCTTCAATTGGATTATTCAACAGAGGATATAAACTTGAAGCCAGTTAGCCAAGCCATGCATATTGGGTGCCCTGGTTTGTAGATTCTAGTTTAGAACAAAATAATACCCTCTAGCCTCAACCCTGTAGGCTACAGATAGAGTATGAGGGTAAAGGCTGTCTTCTATGATGTAGTCATATAGTTAAATATATTGAATAAGTTTCACACTGTTTGGGAATAGGGATTTGGTGATATCGCATCTCAACTCTGAATACACTATCTTTTTCACTTTATTGTCACTGTATTTAGAGTTGAGATGCGAGAGCTCTCAATCCAAATCCCAAACACTCCGAAACTTAGTCTATCGGTTTAAATATATGAGTAGATCATATAAGCTAGCTTTTAGCTTTATACTAGATGTGTAGCTTAAAGAGTTGAGGCTAAAGGGTATTATTTCGCTCCAACTTATGATATACAAACCAGGGCAGTAAATCTGCATCGCTTCGCCAACAGGCTTTAAAGTTAATATTGTATGTCGAATAACCCAATTGAAGTATGTAACAAAGTATTAGAATATTGTATAACCCCCATAAGTCAATATCTTCTTATTTCCGCCCAAAGATATATATTCAACTCCACACTTCTACAAAGTCACAGTACCTTCCTCAAAGGCGCTGAGTATATACCATAGCTGTTCACATATCAAATACCTGACCTCTGTGATCATATTATGTGCTTAAACAATGGGTTGTGCATTGAGTTTCAATTTTGGTCAGTATGAATAATAGTAAAATGTTATATGAATTAGTTTGGATTAAAGTGAGTATACAAGAAGCATTGTATTTTGTTATTAAATATGCCCCACATTTTCTGACTCTTCATATTTAATAGTACTCTCTAACACATATATTCAATAGGTATCACTACTAGTTGGAAAAAGAGTAAAATATACATTTGGTGTTGTGGTGGTTGCCATGGAGAGTGATCTTCCGGTACCAAGCCGGTACTCTGAAATTACGTTGGCTTCATGAACGTATGTTTTCAGAATATTACCAGGTAGATGAAGTGGTATCTGGCTATCTGAAGGAATAAATAACAAAAATGCTTATTTGGGAGCGGGTAATTTAAGGCAATACAACTGGAACATCAGCAAAGGTTTAAATTTGACCCCTATACCTCATGAGGGATAGGGGGTATGAGGGCCAAATTATAATACTCAAGTAGTTGTATCTCTCATCCATGCCATATAACTCTGGAATAAATCCGGAGTTATAGGGCTTTTTTTTTTATGTCCGGAATGTCGTTGTCAGGCAACTTTTTTGGGATGCTCTTCGTCCTCTTTGAGCTGTTGCACGGTCAATTGGCGCTTAACTCTTCTACTTTAGTTTATCTGGCATTAACTCTTGCACCAGGAATTGTCCCATTATCGATTTCTGCCCCACGAGTCAATCATGCTTCCCAACAGCCCAAACACGCTGTTATATGGTCAATTCCAGCTTTGACCCTTTCATCTGTATTTTATCCGGCATTACCTCTCGCGCCAGGAATTGTTCCATTAAGAATTTCTGCCTCATGACTCAATCATGCTTCACAACAGCCACAACAGGCCATTATCTGGTCCATTCAACCATTGACCTTTCCCCTATAGTTTATCCGGCATTAACCCTGGCACCACGCATTATTCCCTTCTTGATCCAAATATCCTGTTCTGAATTTCCTATGGACAAACTCTGTGCGACTCGGAATATCCACAATGCACTATTCCCTGTAGTTCTTCTGCTTTTCTAATTCTTGCTTGTTTCTCCTCTCCCTGCTTAGCATTGCGCCATGACCTTATCCAGCTCTATTAATTTCTCCGTGTACACAATATCTAAGCAGACGGTATTCATTGCTTTTCGCAACTAGCGTGGGTTACAGGGCCCCAGGGGCCCCGAACAACCCAGGCCCCTGGCGAAATTGACAGCCCCGGCCTACTTAGTGGCCCGGGGCGGGGCCTATTTTTGCCCCTTCCTCCCAACAACGCGGGGCCGAGGCACCAACCCACCCATTCCCTGGACAGGCCCCCGTAAAATGTAGGTTGTGAATAATGGGGGCCTGTCCAGGAAATGATTCGAGTTGGGCCCCTAACGGGGGTGGGGTGGGGAGAAGGCTCAAAATACGCCCCCCGGGCCCGTGTAATGGCAGGGCTAAGGGGGCAAAACCCACCCCGCCACACCCTTTAACGAACACTATTCACGACAAAGACATGCTATTATTTGATGATATGTGGCCTTGCGCTGACCTATTCCATAACTGTTCTGGCTTTCCGGCCTTCTTCATGCCTCTTTTGGATTTTCCCTCAACCCTAAGCTACTTTCCCCTGATCTCTTTTTTCACAAACTGGGTTGAAGTCTAACTCTAAGTAGCATATTCCAAATAATAATAATAATAATAATAATAATAATAATAAGATCTTTTATTTGTTTATTGTATTTAAATCTATATTTATCCCAAGTAGGACTTTAAATGTACCCATTCAACTCCTCTTCGGAAGCCTCAACTTCCTCCCCCGCTTCGGGATCTTAATGAATGTCATCCAACTCGCTTTCCTCATCGTCTCAAATCTGCAAATCCAATTATCCTTCAGCTTCTCTCTCCTTCAGTAGGGCACAAGACTTCTGATTCGGTATCAATCCACTCTCCCACAGTAGTCTCTTAATACATTTTGTCCTATCTTCAACCGGTTTATCTCGAACTCCTAGCAGGAGTCCTTACCATGTAGCATGCTGTCGAAGATATACCTCTAAACTTTCTAGTAAGTATGATAGACTTTACAATGGCGGATTGGAACCTTTAAATGAGTCAATACGAACTTTGTGCTGTTTGAGCGGAAAAATCTGGAGGTTGCACAATTCATCTGAAGCTCCAAGCCTTCAGAGAATGATTCATACATGCTGTGGTAAGGCATAAAAGGATGTCGTTATTACAATTAAGGAATGATGTATTGGTTCACCCTTGCATGGTCCAACCCCGGTACTAATTATGAAACAAGAGTTTTGCTATCTTGGTTGCTGTTACAATCCTCTTTCGTTCGGGCGATACTTGCAGCAGGTAACCTCTTTCTCGATAGTAATCGTACTATCTTAGATTCGTACGAACAACGACAGCTGAGTATACAGACTCCTGTCTCGTACAATATATCGCTAAGCTCGTGAGAGACACTATGTCTTCGGCCCGATAAAGTATAAAGATAAGGTAAAGTATATTGTAAGGAAATAACTTAGATGATTGCGTGAAGAACTCTAAACTAAGAGGCCGTAAGGGCTCTCTTTTATAACCGTTCTTCCCGCAACTCATGACTCATCCTTCGCATCACATGCCCCTATGACTCATAAGTGAGTCATAGTGTGAAATCCATCAGCTGACTCCTACGAGTCACTGCGCAATAACAACTAACCAATCAAAACACAATAAACCTATCATGTGCGCGACTTGCGTCACATGCGTAAAACCCATGACTCGTAATTACAAGTCATGTGCGAAAGTCATAATCATATGACCACAATCGTGAGTCATGTCAAAACAATAAACCAATCATAACAAAAGAATGACACGCTATTGCGTAGTCATGTGAAAATACCTAAACCTATGACTCATAAGTATGAGTCATGTGAAAACCTCTCTTGCTAGTCACCGTTTGTGACATTAGCTCCCTCTCCCCCTAGCATCGGTCCCTCGATGCTCAAAGCCCTAGATCCGTCACCCGACTTCCCAACCGTTTTGCTTCCCTTCGCATTCTCCGAATCACATCTTCGGAGTCCCTCCACCTTTTGCGCACAACTTCGAGGGTCAGGTTCCCAACCTCCAGGGCTCGTTGTTGTTCCGAGATTTTTATTTGTTGATCTTCAATCAACAATCGTTGGTCCTTTAGTCGTTCTTGGAGGCGGTCTCGTTCGTCTAGCAGTTCATCAATCTGCCTTCGTAGACTTTCCGGGTCCGGAACCGTCATTGTTTCTGAATTTTCGCCCCCCTCTTCATCCAACCGTGTCCTCACGGTTTCTCTCGCTTTCCTCGTTTTTTCGTCCCTTTTCGTAAGGGGTTCCTTTCTTCCTTCCGACCTCAGGAAGTAGCCGGCTTTGATCTTCTCGTTCTTATGAGACCGGCAGTCGTTTTTCGGAAACATTGTTCCCAATGTACCTTTTTGTGTTCTTCGTTCGAGGTTCGCTTTTTCTGTCTTGGTTCTTGTGGGTACCACCCCTGTCCTTGTTTCTCGCTCATGTGCACGAAGCACCCATCGTCGTAACATGCCGTCCACGATAGTCCATTGTGTTTTGCCGTTTCAATGGCCTTCGCTTGTCTTTCGTCCAGTTCCTGTTCCGTTGGCATGTTGTAGCCCGGGCTAGTGGGCGGAAATGGCCCTGGCTTGGACTCGTTGTCTCCCCATCCTTGGTCTGGCTTGAGCTCGATCTTGAGCTCTACCCAGTCTTGGCTTACTTGGGTATCGTTGGTGGAAGTGGAGGATTGCATGTTGTGCGTTGTTGAAGTTTTCTGAGGGGTACCAGACTTTGTCGTGTTCTGGTGAGTATCCTTTCCACTTAGCTCGGTATTGGAGCTTTCCGAAGTGGAATCGAGAGTCGATTATTTCGTCGAGTTTGTATTCTTGTTCGCCTTCGATTTCGATAGGCGGAGAGGGTTCTTGAATTTGGGAAGGAAATCGGTTGTCTTGGTAAGGTTCGAGCAGTGAGATGTGGAATGTGTTGTGTATTGCCATTGATGGCGGTAGGTCCAGCTTATAAGCGCTCGTTCCAATCTTTGTCAAGATTTCGAATAGTCCGATTTTCTTGTAATCCAGTTTCTTTGATGGTCTCGTGGTCTTGATATTTCGTGGTAGTAACACACTTTATCCCCTGATTGTAAGTTGGATCGGGTTTTCGGTGTCGATCGTAATATTCTTTTTGTCGTAATTGGGCTGCCACCATTTCGTTTCGTAATGACTCATGTAGTTGAGTCATTTCTTCTGGTTTCTTTTGGTTTCCTTGGATGAGATGCCTATCATCTCGTATTCGGGGTTGATTCCGTAGTTTGCAAAGAAGGGCGTGTTCTTGATTGTTTCTTGATATCCGTTGTTGTATGCAAACTCTGCTAGTGGTAGATATCCACACCAATCGTCTTGTTGGTAGTTGATATATGCTCGGAGATATTGTTCCAATATCGCGTTCGTCCTTTCTGTTTGTCCGTCCGTTTGAGGGTGAAACGCTGTGCTTAATCTTCGCTCGATTCCGAGTTCTTCCGTTGTCTTTTTCCATAGGTCTGACATGAATATCGTTCCCCTATCGGTGATGATGTCTCGTGGTATCCCATGCAACCTGACTATTTCTTTCATAAACAGGTTTGCAAATTGCCGTGCGTCCAGATTTTTTCTGCATGGAATAAAATGACTCATTTTGGTCAGGCGATCGATGACGACTAGTATCGTATCATGTCCTTCTGATTTTGGAAGGTCTGTGATAAAATCCATTGCGATCGATTTCCAAGGTCGGTCTGGTGCTTCGTTTGACTGGAGCAGCCCGTATGGTGCATGTCGTATGACTTTGGTCCTTTGACACGTGTCGCAATTCTTGACGTATCTTTTGATAGTTTCTCTTATCTTTGGCCAGTAATATCGTCTTCCGATAAGCTCGGTAGTTTTTGCCGTTCCTCCATGTCCCGCTTGTGGTTGATCGTGATGTTTTGAGATAAGAGTCGTCTTATCTCTTCGTGTTCGGGGACCCATATTTTTCCTTGATACCATAGGTATCCGTCCTTCCATTGGCATAGCCCCAGTGCAACTCCTTTCAGCTCCTTTTCTCCCGTTTCCAAAGCTCGTCTAATAGTTTGGATTTCTTCGTCCGTCTTTGATGTTTCTCGTATCGTTTCCTCATCTTTGTCGTGGAACTCCGTTAGTTCCATTTCTTCGATTGTTGCTCTTCCCAGAATTGTTCTTTGGGTAGTAGTATTCCTTCCTGTTTCGCCAGGTGTTTTTCCTTCAGGGTTTGTATGTCCCCTGTTCTTCTTGTGAGGGCATCTGGTTTTCCCCCTTCTCTTCCTGGTCGATATATGATCTTGAAGTTGTATTGGCTCAACTTCCTTACCCATCGCCTTTGTCTATCCGTTAGGGCCTTGGTGGTCATGAACGTTGTAAGGTTCTTGTGGTCGGTAAAGACTTGAATTCGATATCTGCTTCCTTGGGTATATCTTCTCCATTCCTCAAAAGCTTGTACCACGGCTAATAATTCTTTGTCGTGTACGTCGTAGTTTAGTTGCGCATCCCTCATTCCTTTGGATCGATACGCCACGGGTCTCCATTTCCCATCTTCGCATTGTTGTGATAGTATGCCTGAGCATACGTATTTCGACGCGTCCGTTTCGATTTTGATAGGTCTCCTGGGGTCGAAGTGTATAAGCACCGGAGTCGTGGTGAGTGCTTTTCGGAGTCCATCGAAAGCTTGTTCTTCTTCGGTTTCCCATTTCCATTTGCCATCGTATTTTTTATGGGTTCTTTCATATAGTGGTTTTGCTATTCTGCTGAATCCTTGGATGAACCTCCGATAAAAGTTGCAGAATCCCAAGAATCGTTGGATTTCGGTTTTTGTCTTTGGCGGTTGCCATTCCCATATTGCTTGAGTTTTGACTGTGTCCACTTTGACTCCTTCTTGGCTGACCACGAATCCTAGGTATTCCGTTTCCTTTTTATGGAATTCGCATTTTGAAGGTTTGACCTTCATTCCTGATTGTCGAAGAGCTTTCAGTATGTTTTTGACGTCTTCTTGGTGTTGTTTTAGGTTGTTTGAGTATATGAGGATGTCGTCCAGATATACTATACAACACATATCGATGTATTGTAGTAGTACTCTGTTGATCCATTTTTGGAACGCGGCCGGTGCATTGCATAGTCCAAATGGTACCACCAGATATTCGTAAGTTCCCAACTTGCTGCTGAAAGTTGTTTTATGTTCGTCGCCTTCCCTTATTCTGATGTTGTGGTAGGCATCCTTGATGTCCAACTTCGTGAAGTATTTGGCGGTGCTCAACCGGTCCAATGCTTCGCCTATTAGTGGTAACGGGTATCGGTCCTTTTTTGTAACTTCGTTGAGCCCTCGATAGTCCACACATAACCGTAGGCTTCCATCCTTTTTCTTGACGAACATAATTGGTGAGGCTCTTTCAGCCTTCACTTCTCTTATCCATCCTCTGCTTCGTTCTGCTTGATGTATATGTGCAGTTCTTGAATCTCATCATAGCTGAGGGGATATATCTTTTTGTCAGGTACTTCTTCCCCAGGTTCCAGGTCGATACCTAAGTCGATTCCTTTCCGGTGTGGGGGTAGTGTATCTTTTCCCCTTTTTCGAACACATCGAGGTATTCGTGATATTCTTTTGGTATCGTCTCTTGGAGGTTGTGTCTTTCTTCCTCCTTCTTCTTTTGTCTATCCTTGATTGCCAATTCGGTACTGATATTAATTTTTCCAGATAGATTTCGTCGTGACTGTGTCCCATCGTAGGATGCCCGTTGTCTCCCCTCTTCGGTAAAAACTTCCGAATGCTTTGGCCGATATTTCGCATATGTGAATCGGTTTTCTGTCTTTCCCGAACCGTCTGTGCTTCCGAATCCTTTGGTTCCTCGGTTCGTTTTTTCAGTTCTTGAACTTCCTGTAGTTCTTCCATGTTGACTTTTTCGATAATCAATTGTGCGATTCGATCGCCTTGTTCCACTTGGAACTGGTTGGTGCCTTGATTGACCAAGACCACCTTTATCTCCCCGGTATAATCTGCGTCTATTACCCCCGCGTTTGTTGTGAGTCTGTGTTTGACTGCTAATCCACTTCGCGGAGCGATGCGTCCGTAGGTATTTTGAGGTAGTCTGATGGCTATCCCGGTTCGAACCGTTTTTTGTTCTCCTGCAAGTATACAGACTTGCTCGTTGGCGTACAGGTCGTGTCCTGCCGCTTCCTTCGATCCTTTCGTAGGCATTCTAGCTGACGAGATAGTCTCTGAACTTGGACTCGTGCATTCCCCCACTTGTACTTCTGAGTACTTGGGACGAGGTTTTCTTCTAGGGCTTCATCCTCTGGTACTGCATACGCAACGGGCGAACTGTTGAGACACCATGTCGTACATCGTTCGCTGTTAAACGTGATCTTTTTCTGATCCCAATCAATTGTGGGATTGTGCGTTCGTAACCATGGCATTCCTAAAATGACTTCATGGTTTTGGAGATTTGCCACTTGAAATGTCGCCAATTCCCTATGGCTGTTGATGTCCATAGGTACTTTCGCCATATGGGTAACTGGACCCATAGCGCTTGGCTTTCCATCCGCGAGGTAAATCTCTCTTCTTTTCTTGGCCTTTGTTTTCGTAATTCCGTGTTTCGTGCATATTCCTTCGTCGATAAAGTCTTCAGTGGCCCCTGAATCGATCATCGCGTTTATCGTAACTGATTCCTTTTTTCCGTGTAGTTGTATCTTGATCATGATATGATCATTTTCTCGTTCGAGGGATTCCGTGTAGTTGAGTGCCGCGTAATAATTCTCTATGATGATGGGTTTTCGTTCTGGTCGGTCCCTAGTACCATCCTTTACTGGGGACTTTCGTCGTTTACCGACTGTTCGGCGTCTTCCTTGACCTCAATCTCCTTGATACTTGGCTTCGCTGCCCAGGGTCCCCACCCTTCTTCTGAACTCTCCTTGTTTGGGTGTTGTGGTGTAGTTCCTTCCGTCCCTTGGTCGGTCGCAGTTTCGTACCTGGTGTCCTGCCCCTGCGCATTTGAGGCATAGTTTTTCCCTTATTCTTCTTTTGAATTCTTCAGGGTGTAGTCTTGGTTTCCTCCTTGTCGCGTCCAACTCCATTGGATCTCCTTCCGAAGGGTTGTTGTTTGTTGGTCTGAAGGTCCCGTTCAGATTTCGTGATGTGTTGGTTGTCTTTTCCGTTGTTCCCTTTTTTTGGATATGTTTGACTGTTGCCAACTTGGTTTCTTTCTTGATTGCCCATTTGGCTAATGTCTCTGTGCTAACGAAATCTCCACTATCCGTCCCCCATGCTTCTTGAAGTGCCGTGTTCATTCCTGTAAGCAGACATTCTCCTGCTGTATGGTCGTCCAGGTCTGCCTCTGTGGCTGCAAGTCGGAACTCGTTCCAGTATTCCGTCATGGTCCTGTTTCCTTGTCGTAATCTTTGTATTTTGAGTCTTGCTTCTCCCATAGCGTCAATGGCTCCGAATTGATCCCTAACTTCTTCTGCAAATGCTTCCCACGTTTCCCATTCGTGAGAGAGTCGTCCTTCCGCGTATGGTGTTATCCATGCTCCTGCATCCCCTCTCAAGAGGCTTGCGGCGTATAGTATTCTATCGGCGTGATGGCCTTCCGTCCATCCTACCGCGGAGAAGTAGACCTTAAGTTGTGCTAGCCATCCTCGTAGTTTGGTTCGTTCTCCTGTGAACGTTTCTGGTTCTTTGATCTTTGGTCTTCGATTGCCTCCAGTGAGGTTTGTTATGATTTGCTGGAGTTGATCCGCATTGAGTTCCAGCACTTGAGTACCGCATTTCCTGGGCCTGTTGTATTTCCTCCCGTCGTGTCTGCTGCTCCTGTTGCTAACGACATGGTATTCCTTCGGGTTCCTCCTGGGAGTGTAGTTGCTTCTGATCCGGCTGGCGATGCTGGTTCTGGTGTATCTGGGCTAGTGGCCCTTGATTCTCCTAGCGTCTGGTCTAGCGCTTCTCCTAGTGCAGTAGTGTCGAATGTCGCTACTTCAATATCGTCGTCTTGTGGTGATTCTGTTTTGTCTGTTTCTGGTTAAGTGCTGCTTATGGTGACGCAATCAAATGTTACAATCCTCTTTCGTTCGGGCGATACTTGCAGCAGGTAACCTCTTTCTCGATAGTAATCGTACTATCTTAGATTCGTACGAACAACGACAGCTGAGTATACAGACTCCTGTCTCGTACAATATATCGCTAAGCTCGTGAGAGACACTATGTCTTCGGCCCGATAAAGTATAAAGATAAGGTAAAGTATATTGTAAGGAAATAACTTAGATGATTGCGTGAAGAACTCTAAACTAAGAGGCCTTTTTTTTTTTTTTTTTTTTTTTATATCATGCGTTCATTGTTTTAAGGTACAAAAAGCTTCATGTAGCGGTAGCTATGCAAAAAACAAAACCTATAAAGCAAAACATAAACAAACGAAACCATTTCCCACTCATGCTAGTACTAAGTATTTGAAGCCAAAAACCAACAGCTTCGTCTGTCAAAAACATACATTATATAGGGAAAATCCAGCACACTTCGCAGCTCGTAAACCTTAAAAAGAAATACAAAGAAACAAATGCACGGGTCGTAGGGTGGGTGAGATGGGGGATATCTTGGGCCGGGGGGGTGTGCGGGAGGTTGGTCTTTAACGTTGGTCAGGAGGAAGGGGGTCGCCATGGGGGAAACCGGTGCAGGTGTCTAGGATGAAACGCCGAAGGGCAGAGAGGGAGGGTGGATGATTCCAGATTGGGCTCTCGGGCGAGAGGCTTTCTACCCCACTTAGATGGGAGTGTCTGGCTTCAGCCCTGGCTGAGCAGGGGAGGACGGCATGTTCGAAGGTCTCCGGGGCTTCGAGACACCGGGGGCAGGTGGTTGGGCGATCTGGGTCGTACCGCCAGGTGGGGTGGGCAAGCAGGTAGCTTTTGCCGGAGCGCATTTGGTGTATACGGCCGGCGGCGAACTTATCAAGCCCCATGAAGGGGTGAGGGGTGGTGGAGGCGGGGTACTCATAGTAGGGGGGTGCTGGGAAGGAGTCTTCCCAGTCCTGGAGGAGGAGTTTGTGAGCTCTTTCTCTGAGCGTCGTGTAGGTTCGTGCCATGAGGTTCGGGGGCGGGATGTCTTCCGATGGGGGGAGGGGTGCGCGGCCAATCTGGGGGAAACGTTTGAACCCGTGTCCGAGGGGAAAGGCCATGTGAGCGAGTTCGTCTATGGGGAGGTGTCTTCTCATTGGGGGGGAGGGAACCGGGGTTTTCCAGCTAAGGGGAAGGTAAACGGACGAGAGACCAATAGTCATTGGGCGACAAGTGTCAGAGGCCCTGAAGTTGGATAGTGAGGGGAAGGTGGGGGGGAGGTGGGCAGCCGCGGGGTTTAGGGAGGGTGGAGAGCAGCAAAGCCTGAGTGCTGCTATGCGCCTCTTGTGCTTGCAGTACGGGCCGATGGGAGGGAGGCATGCCTCCCTGGATAGTATAGGGATGGGGGTGGCGAAAAAACAATTGGTGGTCCACCTCTGCACTCTATGCCAGAAGGTGCTCATGCGATTGGTGGAGCGAGTATTCGGGATGAAAAGGTCCGCGTCATAGGTGAGGATCGGGAGGATGAGGCCCATGGCGAGCCGGTGAGAGAGGAAGGGACGAACTCCCGCCCCGGGCGAGGCCACTCTTCTTATAAAGGAGAAAGCGGCATTGGCCAGGGCTAGGCGTCTCTCGAAGTGGTTGGTGGTGTTGAGGGCAGGAGAGAACCAGTAACCGAGCCACCTCACCTCTTCGGAGGGGCGGAAGATCTGGTCGTTGAGGGTGACGGGGTGGTTGGCTTTGAGGGTGCCTCTCTGGCTTGGGGTGCGCCAGTGGATGAGCTCAGTCTTTGGGATGGAGAAGGCCACTCCTAGGGTGGTGGCACGAAGGGATAAGGTTGTGAACAAGCTTTGCAGCCGGCGCACATTGGAACGGTAGGAGGGGGAGGAGACTGTGAGTGCGAAGTCATCGACGTACGAGAGCATAAGGCCTCCTTTTATGTTGGAGTGGAGGGGTGCCACGTAGATGAGGAATAAGAGCGGAGAGATGGGGGAACCCTGAGGTGTTCCGACTGTGACTGGGGAGGGGGTCCTGGGTGAACCTTGGTAGACCAGGGTACACCTTCGTTCTGAGAGGAAAGAGGAGACCCAGTCTACCATGTACCTGGGGGTGTTTTTGTCTAGGAGGCGTTTGCGGAGGGTGAGTGCGTCGACGTTGTCGAAACCGGCTTTGATGTCGAGGAAGAGGGAGGACACCTTGCGGTGGGTGCGTTGGAGGGTTTTGACTTCGTGGACCAGGGTGGTGCAGGCGTCGAAGGTGCCTAAGCCTGGGACCGAGCCGCATTGGTTGGGGTGGAGCAGGCCAGATGCTTTAGCCAGAGCGAACAGGCGGACCGCCATAACCCTCTCCAAGATCTTGGAGATGGTTTTTAGCAAAACTATGATGCGGAAGGAGGCGGGGGAGTCGTAGGAGGCTTTGCCTGGTTTGTCCAAGACGACACCGTTGGCAATTTTCAGCGAAGGAGGGTGGTACCCGTATGCCAGGAGAGGGCCTAGGAGGTTTAGAAGTATGTCAGGGTAGTGCTTGTGGATGTGTTTCCAAACGGAGTAGGGTATTTCGTCAGGTCCTGGGGCCGAGGAGGGCGAGGACTTGGCAAGGGCCGAGGAGATTTCGTCTTTGTTGAGGGGGGTGCGTTGGGAACGGGCGAGAGCCGCCCCCTGGGCGGGGGTTCCGACCGAGGCGGGAAAAAGTGGGCGAGGAGGGCGTTGTTGATGGAGGTGGGGTCGTTTGCCTCTGGGAGGGATGGGAACCTCGCCGCTTGTCTGTCTAAACTAAGAGGCCGTAAGGGCTCTCTTTTATAACCGTTCTTCCCGCAACTCATGACTCATCCTTCGCATCACATGCCCCTATGACTCATAAGTGAGTCATAGTGTGAAATCCATCAGCTGACTCCTACGAGTCACTGCGCAATAACAACTAACCAATCAAAACACAATACACCTATCATGTGCGCGACTTGCGTCACATGCGTAAAACCCATGACTCGTAATTACAAGTCATGTGCGAAAGTCATAATCATATGACCACAATCGTGAGTCATGTCAAAACAATAAACCAATCATAACAAAAGAATGACACGCTATTGCGTAGTCATGTGAAAATACCTAAACCTATGACTCATAAGTATGAGTCATGTGAAAACCTCTCTTGCTAGTCACCGTTTGTGACATGTGCAGAAGAGCGCCAACAACAGTCCTGTTTGTGGAAGCCTTATCTCGTCTAATCAGGGATGATCTGAGTTTACTAACTTGTTGTTTACCTAAGTGGCATGTAAACACATCATTTTGGAGCAAAGAGGCAACTCTCGCCTTGATTTCAGCTGGTTGCTTTTGTATGAAGTCATACAGGTTGTGAATTGTGTTCTTACTCTCTGAAGCGAGATGTGACCTGGAGCTAGACTGCCTCGTTTTCAACTAAATGTATCTAATTAGCCGTGATCATTCTCAAATAGGACGTTCTTCATCAATTAAAGGACTTAGCAAAGTTATTGCCCACATTTCTATTACCCTACTTCCCTAACCTAAATTTCTGGCTGTCTTTACCCAATATCCTTCCAGAAGCGTATCGTTTTCGGCAGGCTTTGCAATGGGATTAACCAACCACGTATGATACTGGACCAGATTGGCAGCGTTTTCAAAGATTATCCTCACCTCAGCTTGCAATATATTGCTTTTTGCCGATAGTGTGATAGGGGTGCTGATATTAGACTCTGGAAAGGCCGGATCAGCACTACTACGTAGTGAATAGGACAGTATAATTTCTTCCTCTTTAGGCGTATGAGGTATAGGGTGAGATTTGTGATAAATAGGCTTTGAGATAGCCAGAATGTAATTGTGCTGCCAGCTCTTGTGATTGAAGCTGCAAAGGGTCATTTAGAACCCCCTGTGAAGGGCTATTTAGGACCGGCGTTGAGGTGTCCTCTGTAATCCTTCTTATTAGCATGTCAATTGAAAAATTTAATAGTAATACTAAAATATCGTAACCGGTTCCTGACTCCTCATGGAAGTGGCTGCAGGAGTGGTTCTGCAGAACATTGTTCGGCCCATTGGAGACTTCTAGGAGGAATGTCCTCATCGTCGATATCTGTAGGTTGTTCTTGTTCAAAAGGAACTCGTCGTTGTGATTCCGGTACTGGTGTTGAAATCTCCTTGAAGACTACGCAAGCTATCGATGATGATACCTGGGCTCGGGGTGCTAGTCCAACTACTCTGGTCAAGAATGGGATATTTAAGTCTTGAGAGAGTCCAAATTGGCCTCCAGGTGGCGTAAATGACCTCTGCTCATATTTCCATTCATGATTGAGCCTTTATATGAAAGAACCGGAGAAGAAAAAGGAATTAGATGCAGAGATAAAAGCTCTGACAGGAATCGAACTCACGGCGTCATATTGGGAACGAACAGCGTCATATTGCGGACAACCAAGCTTTATGTTATTGTTAGTATATGGACTTCTAGCTTTGACCCAAGTTCCTTGAGAATCATTGGCATGGGCTCAGAATATCCTACACCCATTTGGCCTCCAAATATCTCAAAGGCTATATCCATGGATGGCTCTGAGCCAGATAGAGACTGTCGATTCGGGATTGCCGGGACAGAATTTCATATGCAGGGCTTGGATGAACATAACTTATCCTTTTAAAGGATTGGATTATACATACTAGGATAGGAAAAATAATAAAAGGGATGTTTAGTGTCCCAAAAAAGCTTTCTATTACACTCAACGAATTCTAAAAATAAAAAGAGTACTAAAAACATTAAAATCTAAGACTACCGGGTAAACCAATAGGAAAGCCGGATGACAGCGCAAACAGGATTAAGAAAACTATTAATAGATAGAAGAAAAGTAGTAGCAAAGAAGCAAAGCCCTTAAAACGAACGAACAATTCCCCAAAGGCTCAAAGAAGACTCAGCCCGGCAAAAAATGAGTCACAGAAAACACAGCAAATAGATAGAAACATGAGCAAAACAAAGTAAGAACAAACCCATGAAACGAAAGAGAGCCCACACGAAACACCCAAGAAGACACTACCCGGCACAAACAAACCCCAACCCCCCCCTCCCACGGTGCCCAAACCATGGATAGAAATGAAAGCAAAATCTAAGAAAGCTAGTGGAACAAAACAAAAAACCCCCCAAAAGTTTAAAGAAGACGCTGCCCAGTGCCAACAAACCCTAGGCATTGCCCCCATTGCCCCCATTGCCACCATTGCCCCAATCACCCCCATAGCCACCATTACCCCCACCGTTATCATCTGCGTCTTCCTCAATAGTGTCATCTACTGAGACCTCATACCCGGGAGGTGGGATCCACGGTGGAAGAGCCACCATTGTGAGATCTTGTCCTGCATATTGGCTCATATACGCCGGCCCCTACCTCACTCGAGAGCGCGAAATCAGTTCCCGGGAGTGGGTCTGGAACCTAACAATCCTATGTTCAATGCTCAGAAGTCTCCTCTGTCAGCCATTGTGGGACCTAGGAAAGGCCCATCTGCGCCTTGCATGGCGCTCCACAGCGCCCTCCTCATCAGAGTCAGATTCTCGCTGAGTGTAGAACTCGGCGACATCGCATTGGCTGGTGATGAGAGAGTTCTGGCTGTGCCCAAAAGAGGTGTAATGGGATGAAAAGGGTACCCACCACCAGGTGGGGCAACAGCTGCTCTGTGGAGGAAGCAGGCGACAGTAAGGGTGGAGCACTGGGAGAGATGAACGCAGCCATTGACCTTATTATCGTCGATCAAGTCAATCTAGTCGGCGCTATCAGGAGTGACATTCAGGCCTTGAATGTGAAGGGGAATTCCAATGAATTGCCGGGGGTGCTCCCTGTCCTCTACGTACTTAAAGGCAGCTTCACCAAGCTACTGTAAAGTGTAGTGCCTAAGAACCGCCAGCCAACTCTTGTTTGATATAGCATTAATACCACAGTTTATCCAAGGACCCTGGCGAGCCTTCCCAGGCTCGGCACCGGTGGCCGAAATGAATAGTATTTGTACCGGTTTCACCTCGTCAACGGTAGTTTACGGATGAGAAACGGCACTTTCGTCTCTCGATTCGGATCCACATGCACCGCAAGCCCCCCTATCTCCAGCCTCTTTCTCGCAATCGGACTTAAGTCTCGCATTCCTACGAGACTCAACTGCCTTCTTCAGGACGTCCATGATGAGATAATCCACAGCAATGTGGAAGGCCCGATATTGGCCATTCCGGGCGCAGTTTAATTTTGCTCGGAAGCCTCTAAGGGGAATGTGTGCGAAGGTCTCCATCCCAACTTCGTTCCACAAAGTGTCATCGGCCTGCATGCGAGAGGTGATATTCCTCTCTGTGCACTTCTGGAGAATGTATGTGTGAACGGTGCGGTATCTGCTCCCTTTGACAGTTCGTCCCTCACCAGTGAGGTTGAGCTCCCTCGGGAAGAGGGCAGTGGTGAGACCACCACCACCACTAATGGGAAGCATCCTATTAACAAATTACATTCTCTGTAAAAAAAGAATAAATGGGACGCCCAGAAGACTAACGTGAATTAGGCGAGGATGTTCTTGGCATGCAGAAGAGGATAGGAAATCCCAAAGAAATCTAGCAACTAGCGATCAGTAATCCTTCCATCCTGACACAGGTACAAATGAGACAAATAGGAGACTCACTATACAGGGGATAGCAACCGAAAACAGGCAGCCCCTAGTGTGTCTAGAGAATCGTGGTCAGCTATTGTTTTACCTTAACACATTAGAAGTGCTCGTACGAGCCATGCACAAGTTTATTCAAGAACTTACACAGCCCTTCATCGTACCCCAGAAGGAAGTGAGAATGACCTGGCCTCGGATTAGTATCTCTAGGAGGCCGAGGAAGGAAAGGGAAGAGATAAATCGTGGTACAAACTTACTTTTAGGAGGTAGAAGCGATCAAAAAGATGCCCTTCAATTAACAGTAAGTTACTGGTATTATATGGATATTAATTAGTATCGCTAACGAAAAGCCTTAGAACAGCTCATTTCGGACATTAAGAACCGCGGTTGACACTTACCGGTATAGTTGGTGTGAAAGGTGAGTGAGACTGTATAATGAAGAAAAAATGTTCTCGTTTATTAATAACGTATTGTTTTGTTGGGCAAAGTTGCCTTTGTAGGACTAAGAAGGATGATGAGAGGCGGTAGATTGATTAGAAGGTAATGAGGGACTGGTGAAGGAAAATCCCGTGGTAGCAAGGGGTTTATATAAGGAATAGTGTACTATTCAAGCTGTTTGTCGTAGTATCAAGAGTTCTAACAACTCAGACCAGTTTGAAAGAGACTGTTAAACGTCCCAACTGGAATGTAGAACCTCCTTCTGTGCCTGTACAAAAAAGTAGATATGTACAGTTGTTGTGAGACAAACATGGAACAAGGTAAGCTTGTACACTTGAAAAGGTGGGTTTAACAAATCTCAACAAGCTTTTTGAGATAGCTTTAAGGTACAACGATGTAATAGGTAGGCTTGTGACTACCCCTGCTTGCTTGATGTGGGTTAGGATAAGGAATATTAGGGTGTAGTAGATGAGCGCTTGCCATTAGGTTTGGCCCTCTCATGGTCTGCAATACGTTGAATACAGCACACTTAAGGTTTAGGGTATAATTCACATTTCTTATCACTTTTTTAAAAAGTAATGGTAGATATAAGTGTTAAGTAAGGTCTTTTCAACATTTGTAGGACTCTGTTGTGGCCCTGGGCTATCATTCATATTCATACCTGCAGGACCTCCAACGCCCTACCTCAATTTAGTCTCAAAGCTAATGTGAAATGAGAGTTTTGAGCCACAGAATGTCATTCAAATATGAGTAGGGTACTAGCACAATGCTGCTCAGTGGAAGGTGAGACCGACCCGACCCGTTGGCCGTTGAATTAGAAACAGGCCACACAATACACCTTGAAAGTCTTTCAAGTTCTCATATTTTTTCTATCTCTTAAAATATCTTGAATGTACTGAACAGACCTTCTGACCACTAATTTCATCCTCTTTGCACCGTTTAGCGTAAAATAACATCTATCTTTAGCCAGTTCCAGTCAAGAACTAGTGATTGAATTACCACACACGTTCAAGCCCGGTGAGATCAATCTCAACAAGCCAGTTTGATTTTCGCGTCTCTTTTCTGCTGTGTATCAAATCCAATTTCTTGTAGAATGGTACAAGAGTCTCCATGGCAGTACTGTAGAAGAAAATACAAGTCAAGTTCATGGTACCAGATGCATATGGAAACAGCGCATTTTGACTTGGTACGGCCTATATGCCACGAGAAACGGCATACACAAATCCCCCAGCATGCCGACTCTGACCTAATCTCCAATCTACTTGGGGAAGAATTTAGTACAGCTGAAAGGAATATTGATGCAAATGAGTTCGATCTCTACGTAAACACTGCTGAAACAGAAGTGGAATCTCTTAATTATTCGGAGACTGATGAAAGCACACCATTGGTTGGACTACCGATATCGACGATACACCACACTGCGGGAAGGTCACTACGGGACGTTGGACAGCCCGAAAGATCAAAAATGACATGTCGTCACCTATCAGAAGTAAGATGGACTTTGAGCTTGTGCGGTGGTTTATTGAAGCAAAGGTACCAACGGATCACATGGATAGATATTTCAAGAAGGACTTGGAGCCTGAGGGTAGTAATATTAACTCTGGTTATCGGCTCCTTGATGCCATTGATCAGTTGGAATCAGGTATGGGAATCAACAGCTGGAAAGAGGGGTTTGTTATGTTTAGCGAAGCTGGAAGTAAATGGACCCTACAATGTCCTATTCTAAATAAAAGTAGCAAATTGGGGATGAGGAAGGACCTAACCATGCTACCATAACACAGAAAGTCTTTCTCCACAATGCTATTAATTGTGCTAAATATTTTATTGGTCAATGATGATCTGCTCAAGAGTTACTTTACGCCCCAGTGAGAGAATGGAATAGTGAAAAACCCCCTCAGAGAGTATATTCCGAGATGCATACCACTGATTGGTGATGGGAGACACAAGTAGATTCAAATACGACTTTCCACGGCGCTGCGATACCATTTACTAGGACACAAAATTAACAGCGAGAAAAGGATGAATGATCGGATGAAGTAACACTTGTACCAATCATATGTTCCTCAGAAATTACTTGTTTGATCACATTCTCCGGAGATGAGAAAGCCTAGCCGATCTACATCACAATTGGAAATATCCTATACAGTACACGGAATAAACCCTTGAAAGATGCAACTGTTCTCTTAGCCCTTTTGCCCATACCACCAAAGATGCTGGGGGTAGCAGCAAGAGATGCAAGGCAGAGGCAGGTCAACAATGAGATTCATTGTGATTTGATAGAAGGGATCTTTGCGCCAATTGTTGCTCTAGGGAACTCCGAACTTGAGGTTGAATGCGCCGATGGAATGGTACAGTGGTGATTCTTACGCCTCAAGGCGTGGATTGTGGATCACTTAGAATATGTAACATTGGATGGTAGTGGACAAAATCAGTTCGCTGTCTGTGCTGTTCGACCGGAACCGCTAGGGTTCCATTTGATAGTTCTGCAACCAGATGAGATTATAGGAAATCCCAACGTCTCTTCAACAAATACTGTGAAAACTACCAGCAGGCCAAGCAACAACTAACAGAGTGTAGTTTCAAATTGCGTCCTAGCCTCTTTTGGGGGCTTCTGAACATTCAGCAATCCGTCCTCCCCAAACCAGATATTCTCCATGTCGTGTACCTTGGAATATTTGAAACATCACTTATGAAATTGGTTATCAGATTGATGAATAAATACAAACGGCTACAAGCATTGGATGCTATCTGGAAGAGTTTAAATGATTATGCTAGCTATTCCGCGCCTAACAAAGAGTACAGTCGGATCTCTCAGTGGACCAGAAAAGAGATGAAGAATCTTGTTAAAGTGATACTACCATGTTTTGCAGCCTCTCTATATCGTCGTAGGGCCGCAGAACATCCCATATAGATCAAAGCTCTAACCTGTATCCGGTTGATTGTCGACTTTACTCTAATGTCACAATATATAAGCCATACCGATGAGACGATTCAATACCACACGAACCATCTTCCTTACACGAACCATCTTCCTTACACCTCCGGCGATTGAAATCTCAACACCACGAGAAATCATCGTCAACATCCACCTCCCGCACTCCCAGTGAGCTGCAACTCCCTATGATAGATTCGGACTTGGGCACCCGTTTCTTAGGGCCTGTCCCTACATCCTCTCAAGTTTTTGTTTCGCGTATTCTCCTGGCTTCTTCACAGTTGTCTCGCGTCCTCGCATAGCATCTACACGGTCGGCAACCCCTCGTCATACCTGCGTTTCGTCGTTTAGCTTCGGGCAATCGGTGAAGTAGCGGCATTGGTTGCCTTGCCTTCTGGTATTGCACTATCTCCTCAACGTTTCTGTCGGTACGGTCGCATCGCGAAAAATCGTCACCCCTTGGTGGTCCTCGTCTCCTGCGTCACTGTCCTGGGTCTACCCCTCCTCTCCCCCGCTTGGTTTCGTCCCGTGGCTCGGTTACAGCCAACACCCCCCCGCACGCCGTCGGCCTGATTTTAGGCCGGCGCACCCCCCCCCCTCACGCTGCGCGGCCTGCGCCACCGGCACCTTTCCGCCACTTGCGCCTTAGCCTCGTGGACTCCCTCGGCTCCCCCCGCCACACGCTTTCCATTAGCCCCGACTGCCTGGCCTATATGGCCCCGGTACAGCTACCGCTTTGTGTATGGCTACGGATCTTTGGTTTTCTCCTCGGGATCGGCAAACGTTCTTGGTGACGGATGGGCTTTCTCTTGGTTTGATTTCCTATGGGTTTTGGTATTTTTGGTTTTGCTCACTGTCGGGTTGTTTCTTGGGTTTTCGGTAGATGGTTTTTGGTTTGGGTGGTTTTCTTGTATTATATTTTTGTTGCTGTATTCAGCGCCCGGGCGCTTGGTGCGGGTTTTAGACCAGGGATTTTTTGCCCCACGGTTTCCACCGCCTCGACAAAGGGCTGGACTGTAGTGGAGGTTTGTTGCGGCCATATCCCTTGTGGATTCGTGTTATTTTTGTACCTTAAACAAAATTTAAAATATGATAAAAAAAAATAAAAATAAAAATAAAAATAAAAAAGACGATTCAATACCAGGAACAGTTCCTTAATGCAACATGCTCCCAGGGATAGCGAGATTCCCAGAGTGATATCCGGTGATACTGAAGGACCGGAGGGGAAGCGTCAAGTGGAATCTCTATAAGGTCAATTTAAGAAAGATGAGGGACTAATAGAATGACTGTTCAACTTATAGGATATTAAACATGAGCCTTCCTGTGAGGCTTGAGAGTTCGAATCCTTACGGGATCTCGAGCTCTTTAAATACAAATAAAACATAACCAAATATCCTGGCCAAGGAGGAAATATCAAAATGCAAAGCTATATAAGTAGCGAACCTTCTAAGTCTTAAACAAGGTCATAGAAGCGACGGGATATAACTAACCAAACAAGTAATGCAATCAAACAAATAAAGGATCGCTACTGATGTACTAATCCAGTAATACATAGTAGGCAAGTGTAGAGTATCCTAATTGGGTACAGGGAGCAAAGGGTGCAAATAAGCCAGTAAAGGAAAGTACTACCTAATAGGAAACTATGACAATAAGGAAAGTACAAGCATGGAATATGCGTTACTAGGGAATTCTAATTAGGCAATATCCAATGTGAGTGTAGTAAGTAGCAGAGATCATAGTAGATTCCGTTAGATTCCCCCTAACAGAAATAAATAAAGGAATGGTACATGATTCTGTTAGACATCCATCTCGGTTTCTTCAAGGGAGGGGAGAGATTAACAGGTTTCCTTCTCAGAGTAGTCAGAGTCTTGGATTAGAGGCCAAAACCCGACAGGGTCAACCTCTGGTGATAGAGGGAGATATTCAGGCTCCTGGACTGTCTAAGCTGACCAACATTCATTATGAGTCCAAGAGTGGTGGAAAGGAATGGTTTCGTCCTAGTTGTCAACCCGGTAGGTTTTAAGTGCTGTACTGCCTCCTCCAAGGAGGTCAAGAGGTTCCCTTATTGCTTCGATTTCATCATAGCCTTTCCAGTGGATTATGAAAATACGTTACTTTCCATAGATTCGATCCTTGATAACCTTTTCAACTTCCCATTCTTGCTGTCCAGATGCATTGATAGTAACTCGTTCCATCGAGGCAAGGCCAGGGAGACCTGTGAAGGCTTTGAGATTTGGTCTGAGGTAGATTCAAAGGTGGCTGCAATGGATACATGGGTGAATACCTTGCATGATGGGAGGGAGGTTGAGTTTGTAGTTTTGATGTTTGTTAGGGCCTTCGAGAATCGAGAAGGGTCTAAACCATGGTCCAACAAGCATGTGGTTTCGTCCTATCTTGGGTACATAAGATTCGGATCTCAGGGTAACTTCAGTCTTTCCAGGGGGATTGGAAGTCCTTCTTTGCGTCTCTTTTGGCTAGTGGTAGTTTGGCGAGCTCGGGCTTTTTGGAGTGCGGTACTTGCAAGCTGTTGGTTCTTCATCATCCGAGAAGCTATATCATTAGCAGAAGAAACAGTGGAAGGCATGGCTTTAACATTAGGAAAAAGGTTGATGATATGTCTAAAGGTAATATCAAAGGGTGAGAGGTCAGTGCTGTTACTGGGAGCAGCATTGATGGCGGGTTGGACATGGGGAAGGTGGTGAGTCCATTTGGTGCCTTTAGGGTTAACGAAATTTCGAAGGTATTGGCGAATGGTTCTGATTCTTCGTTCAGTTTGGCCATTGGTCTGGTGATGGTAAGAAGTAGCCATATTGAGATCAATCTTGATGTTGGCCATAAACTGTATCCAGAAGCAGGAGGTGCACTTGGGGTCTCTATCAGAGACGATACAAGTAGGGAAACTGTGGACTAAGAAGATACGTTCAATAATGAGGTTTACAGGTTCGACTGCCGTGATATTCTGGGATACTGGGATGAGGTATGTAAATCCAGAGAAGCGATCCCACACAACTATGATTAGATACTTCTTGTTGTTGGTAGGGAAAGGTCTTGCAAAGTCAATTGCTATCGAAGAAAATGCTTGTCTGGAGACAGGCAGTGGGGTGAAAACTCTGTCAGGGAGGGTTGTAGGTTGCTTGTTCATCTGACAAAAGTGGCATCTGCGAATATAGTCCTTGAAGTCATTGCTCATAGTCAGCCAGTAGAAGGGTCTGGAGGCGTATTTCAACCATTTCTGGGCTCTCATGGGTGCCATCTATTCAGGGGAGAGTCACATGATTTCGCTCCTAATATTCTGTCCTTCATAAGCAGCTTCATAATGGACATATGGCCAGTGTGGACTGTTATCCTCCCCTCTTTTAACAAGAGGTCCATCCTACAGAATCCAACTTGGATGTTTGGGTTTCTTGCTAACAATATAAAAGAGAGGATCGGTAGCGGTAGCCTTTCCAAGCCTGTAATACCACTTACCTTTAAGGGGCTGGGTGAGCTGGAAGGCGCGAACATTAAGGGCGCTGGATGGTTTTTCAGGGAAAGGGTCATTGTAGTCAACAGGGGCGTCAGGGATGGGGAGGTCATCGTCCTGAGTGGCGGGGTTTGAAGAGAGTCCGTCATGGGTAGCGATTATAGTCTGGTATATTGGATGTCCTTCGTCATTTGTGGGAGCGGCAGGGAGAGCTGATTTATCTTCTACTCTGCGTTTAGGGTGGTGAGGGGTGATGAAACATGAGGCAGAGTAGAGGGGGCTAGGGGCAGGGATCTGGCGAGGTCCTGAGGGATAGTAGTGGCGATCCTTGCCATCCATGTGTACTTGGCATTTGTCTCATACAAAGGCTGACCTGTGCATAGATCGATGTCTGGTAGATATCAGAAATTGTTCCAACTCATCTCTGGGAGGAGGGGAAGTGGAGGGAGGTGGGCTGGTAGCGTAGCCTGAGCTGGCGAGGATAATTGATTCCAATTCAGTAATACAGTCATGAATTCTTCCAAAGCAGTTGGTGATGGCGTTGAGGCGTAGAGATCGTTCCATTTGGTTCGAAGTGCCGCGAACCCCCCATGCAGGTCCAGCAAGCTGTTCATGAGCTGCTTGGATGAGTATCGTGGTTTCGGAGGGGTCATGGGACTGGCCTTCTGTGCTGGCTTTGATACTTTACATCGCCTCAACACCTTGTTGAAGGGTGGCTGCCATCGGATCCTATCCTTGTTCAAAAGGACCTTGGTGGTGATTGATTTCTTATGTGTTGTGCGAGTCTGGGATGGGGACATATTCAGTGTTACACATTAAGATGTTTTGAGGTATAGTGAAAGGGTTGAGTGAGGTAGGAGAGACAAAAGATGGTTCACTTTCAGGATCAAGGATGTGTGCGAGATCAAGGTAGTGCTTGGTATTGCTAGTCATGGCGGAATATGCTTCCTTTATAGACCTTTTCTCAGTGGTGTCACAAGGCTCATTTCATGACTAGCATGATGCTCCTCATATATCCTGGAGAGGGCATCTGCAAGAAGATTATCCTTTCCTGGCCTGTGGATCATATTGAAGTCATAAGATTGGAGGAACATTCTCCATCTTATCTGGGGGTAAGGGAGTTTTGTTTGAGCAAGGAAGAAGTAGAGCGATTTGTTGTCCGTTACCACTATTAATCTGGTACCAAATACAATCGGGTGGAATCATTGAACAGCATCGATAATTGCAAGGTCTAACTCATGCACAGGATAGTCCAGCTGACTAGTGACCAATTTTCGACTATGGAATGCTGCCGGGTGTGGTTTTTCGGGAGTAGGCCCTTGGCCAATCCATGGACCTGCTCTAACTTTAGAAGCATCAGTGAAGAGGTAGATTGGGTGGTGGGATTTATAATCAATAGGACGGAGGGTGGTGATGGTTTTGACTAAGTGTTTAATCTGTTGAAACGCTTCCTCATGAAGGGGTCTCTATCCGAAATCATTTTTGGCAATTAGATTCCAAAGTTGGGCGCTAGGGGTAGCGAGCTGTGGTAGAAATTGGGTATGGTATATGACGACATCACTAAAGGTTTATAATTCATGTTTCAATTCGAGAGTGTGCGAGTCTTAGATTCCTCTAATTTTCTCAGGGTCAGTATAGATTTCTTGATTGGCTATAACATGATCTCAAAGGGGTAGTTTATCAGCAAAAGATCTGCACTTGAATGGAGAAGGTCGGATGTTATGGTCCTGTAGTCTCTTACAAAGCTGGCGGATATTCCGGATATGAGCTTCAAATGTGTCTGAAAAGATCTTGATGTCGTCTAGGTATGCCAACACTAGCTTTCTGATTAGTCCATCAAGGACATATTCGAATACTCGCATAGCTGTAGATAGTGCATTGCATCCTCCTTGCAGTATCACTTTGCATGCAAAGGTTCAGAAGGGTTTCTTGATCATGTTGTTGGTTTCATCTTTGGGAGCTACTCGAATTTGGAAGTACCAGTTAGACAGGTCAATGGTAGATCTGTTCATGGCTCTGGCAACTATTCTGGGAATCATAGATTGATTTGGAATGGTGCAATCGTTCTTGATAGTGATATTGTTCCTGGGGATCAGCTGTGCTAGAAGTCTGATTTAGCCATTGGGTTTGAGTTTTGGGAACATGTTGACAGGGTTGTTGGCTTCGCATGGGTAGATTATTTGCTTGTTCTTCCAGTCCTTGATAATTCCTCTGTATGCTGGTAGGATTTTGTCAGCGACAGTGAACATTTTTGGACTAGGTGCCAAAGAGGACTCAATTAGATTGATGTGGTGGTTAATATATCCAAAGGGCAGTAGTTCAGTGATCTTCTTGGTTGAGAACACTTCAGGAAATTCAGAAATGAAGTAAGGGGTATTAGTATTTGCCATAGCAGAGAACCTGGCATTGTTCGCCTTCTTGCAGGTGAGGGTAACTCCTTTGTGAGGGAAACTGATCATAGCCTTTCTGCAATTCATTACTACGTTATGGGTGATTAAGTATGGCATTCATGGGAGGATGTTATAGTTGTCTAGTGAGCAGACTAAGGCATCGGTGATGTGGCCTGTTTTGTCCTCTACTTGGATCAGAGGTTGGGCTTTATAATTGACGGTTGAGAGAGATCCTCTAACGGCCATTTTCAAGCTGACAGGGAGATCGAGGGCTTTTGTAGGGATTTGGAAGGTGGAGACCAATTTTTCAGAGATTAGGTTATCTCCTATTATTCCTGTATCGAACAAGGCCTTCGGTTTGTGGCTATTGAGTATTATGTAGGGTGTAAGGGCTCTGTTGGCGGATCCAGATGGGCCTACATGGTTGGAAGTATTTGTGACTGTAAGGGTGTCCGGTTCTTTCTCTTGGGTGTGGTAGGACCGGAGGGGTTTTCCTCTTCTCTCTGTTGCTCTTCTTCTTCCATTTCCTCTCGAGTTATATCCTCGATTGTTGTGCTAATTTCCTTTCTTCTCATTGCAATCTTTTGAGTAGTATCATAGTTGGCTGCAGTAGTAGCATCGGACTTCTCGGCTTCTTCTATTCATGTTGAAAGGGGATAGCGTATCATGCTGGGAGGTATTGATTGATAAGCGTTGAGAAGGTCTCTGGTTCAAGTTTCTGGGTTCTTTAGCCTTAGGTTGGGATACTGCATTGGATATACCATTGCTGTATTAGTTTTTGTTACTATAGAGTCCTGTAGAGTGAGCGATAGAATCTCTTCTCTCAGCGATTTCAACTAACTGGTCGAAGGAGGTCTGTGAGGTGATGTGTGGTTTGACATCTCATTCGAGTTTGATGTCCATGCCGTCTGGAAGTCTTTATTTTGCGGAGTAGGCTGAAATGATTCCTGGAAGTAGGCTCTCTCTGATGGTTTCAAGGGAGACAACTGTGTCTGTTATCTCTGTTCGTTTTCCATTAGTAGTCTGCTTGACTGCAAGCGATTGCTCATAGACTCATCAGCAAAAAAACAGCCTGCCCCCTGTGCCTCATGTCGTTGAGTTTTACGTTTTGGCACATCGTTAGTCCTATGATCGCGATATTAAAAATCCCATGATTTTGACTAAAGAAGATGATATTAATTCTGTTTTCTGCAAAATATGAGCAATTTTTATTAAGATCTCACGGACTTTTTACATATTGAAGTTGAGAAATTAGAGTTCATAACATACAACTTTGTAATGTAAAATGTCTATGAGATATTGATAAAAATAGCTCATATTTTGCTAAAATTAAGATTTGTATCTGATCATTAGGGGACACAATCGGAAGCATCATGATTAACCGGGGTCGTTCCCGATTAGCCAAAACGTAAAACTCCACGACATGGCTCACTGTGGAGCAGAAAAGACAGATTTTTTTTTTGCTGATGGATTGTATCAGTGAATGTAGAAGGTAGGAAGTACCATTGGAATTTTCTTTTAAGTCCTTCAATAATTTTTGTTCCTTGGCTATTGTCATACTGGGTAAATTTCTCGAGGGCCTTATCTCCGCAGTAGGCTCTATAGTACTGCAAGGCTTGAGGGTCTGTATCTTTAATTCCATAGCTGGATAGGTAGCAGCGGACTGTATTGAACCAGTAATTAATTCTCAATGTGTCTCAGTCTTTTTCTTCTCCTCTATAGATGAATAGTGATAGCCATTTGGGGCGGCAACTGCCTTCTGGTTGGAGTGACATAGCGGCGGGTCTGGGGCTTGGTGAAGGCTCTTTTGGGGTCTCATAGAAGCGAAATGGTTGCTATCTGGGGTGAGCAGTTCTTGCCAGGAGTCTGTTCTTGACATTTCAAGGGTCAAGAAGGACTACCGGTACTGCAGGGTCAAGGGAGGCGAAGAGTGATCAGTCCTATGCTGAGATCAAAGGGTGTACTTAAGTCTAGGTCAAAAAATGGAACATGCTCTGAGGTATAGCAAGATTCCCAGAGGGTGATCCTGCGATACTAAAGGCCAGAAGGGGAAGCGTCAAGTGGAATCTCTATAAGAGATATATAGGAAAGATGAGTGACTAATAGAGTGACCAATCAACTTGTAGTATATTAAAGATGAGCGTTCCTGTGAGACTTGAGAGTTCAAATCCTTAGGGGATCAACGAGCTCTTTAAATAAAAATCAAACATAACCAAATATCCTGTCCAAAGAGCAAATATCAAAATTCAAAGCTATATGAGTTGCGAACCTTCTAAGTCTAAAACAAGGTCACTCAAGCGACAGGATATAACTAACAAAACAAGTAATTGAATCAAACAAACAAGAGATCGCCCCTGATTTACTAATCCAGTAATACATAGTCGGCAAGTGTAGAGTATCCTAAATGAGTACAGGGAGAAAAGAGTGCAAATAAGCGAGTAAAGGAAAGTACTACCTAATAGGAAACTATAGCAATAAGAAAAGTACAAGGATGGAATATGCATTACTGTCACAAACGGTGACTAGTGAAGGAATTGGTTTCACACTATTCAGGGTTATGAATAGTAGGTTTGTGTCTCCTCTCACATGACTGGCACTTGCGAGCAATAGTTATTATTATTATATGTTTATGTTATGTGCGTGACCACACGTGGTGGTCACTTGATATGTATTTTGCACATGACTGATAGTTATGAGTCATGGGTCTCACGCATGTGACCCCTTTGGGCACATGACTAGTTATGCGTTTGATTATTGGCTTGATGTATTGCGCAGTTGACTCATAGGGGTCAACTGATGGATTTCACACTATGACTCACTTGAGTCATAGGGGCGCGTGACTCATAGGTACGAGTCACCAGAGTTAGGTAGGTGAGGAGGCGCCGATATAAAAGGCGAGGCTTGGGTCCTGTAGTTAGCTCCTCACGCAGTCATCTAAGTACTTTCCTGTCTACTATATTGAATGATATCCTCTACATCCCTTCTTCATGATCGAAATAGTAAGAGAGCAGCGTTGTCTGTATACAACATAGGAACGGCCTAAGAATGCTCTCCTTTACTATATGGATTGATCGTCACCTATTGCACCATACCTCGAACTAGGAATGTTACATTTGACTGCGTCGTCCTTTTCAATACCTGACGATCACCAAAAGGACCTGGAAAAGGAAATACACTCAGGACTACAAACCCTTTTAAGGGGAGTACCTGAGCGGGGGAGAGGACCCTACGGCGTGGGTCCTAAGAACAAGAGCCCTGTATGGGGGGGCTATGAAGAAACCGGAATCCGGACGAACTACTCCATCGGACATCAAATTACAAAGACTGGAACCCTTTACTGTGACATCCAGTCAAAAACACAAAAACAGGACAAGATCTGGTGAATTATCTATCAACGATATACAAGACAAAAGACAAAAAACACCCAGCCAAGAAGACGGAAACCGACCCCAAAATCAGAAAAAAAAAAGTTTCTTTCTGGTATACTACTCCTTATAGGAGGAAGAGGGGGCCTCGGAGGGTTGCTCTGTGGGACTAGAACTGGGGAGAAATGAGCTAGGAAGGGGGTCAGGAGAGCCTGAGGAAAGAAGGCACACCCCTAACAAGGTTCAATGAGAACGATATCGACAAAGCCAACGAGAGAGAAGCGAAGACGAATGAAGTACTAATGAACCTATCAACAACAAGGTTCAATGAGAACGATATCGACAAAGCGAACAACAGAGAAGCGAAGACGAATGAAGTACGAATGAACCTGTCAACAACAAGGTTCAATGAGAAGGATATCGACAAGCGAACGAGAGAGAAGCGAAGACGAGAAAAGAATGACTCAACCTCGATGAGATCTAACCTCTAGGATAAAGGAAGGATCTCACCCCCACTTAGGAAGCCAAAATTCAGGAAAATCTTTTTCTGAATTAAGTAGCCTTGTGGGACCAAGGCTAGGGGGAGGGGAGCGAAAATGATACTCGCCTCGGAGGGGGGGAAGAAATAAGCTACTGAAATACTCGCCTTGGAGGGGGGGAAGAAATGAGCTACTCATCTGGCAACGAAGGAAGCAACTGTAAAGTACAGTTAGCTAAATACGACATGGAAAGGAACCACACACAATTGACTCGAATCAAATAATGGAAGTACCTATGAACCTCAGAAGTCATAGGGAAGTCGGTCACCTACAACGAACAACAACAAGAAACCTCTCTGCACAGAAAGCAGATGAACGACGGCCATGAACGATAGGAGTCAAAAGTACTCAGCTATCGAAACAACTACAAAGAAAAGGAAGGAAGAAAAGAAACAACACGCCGTGAGAATACCTCACTGGATGGAAGTACCTATTGGACATTAGTAGCAATAGGGAATGTTGCCTATGATCAACCGACCAAAGGGGAACCAAAGGGTTTATCTGCACCGGATAGAAGACGTAAGAAATCATCAGAAGACAACAAGGGTCCGAAGGATTACGACACGGAATGCATGATAAGCATTATCCGATGCAAGGGAAGATCAGAAGACAACAATCGACCGAAGGATTACGACACGGAATGCATGATAAGCATTATCCGATGCAAGAAATGATCAGAAGACAACAAGTGACTGAAGGATTACGACACGGAATGCATGATAAGCATTAGCCGATGCAAGAAAAAGATCAGAAGACAAGATACGACCAAACCATTATAACACGAGAGGCAGGATAAGAAACAGCCTATTCAAACGAAGGATCATACGACAAGAAACGAAGCATAAATCACACCACTCCACAAGAGAAAAGAAAAATACGATATGCATAGGACGAGAAGAAAATGATTACAACGAAGACGAATGAAGAGAATCGGGGGGGACGGAATCGCATAAGAGGCAGCCAGTCAGCACGACAGAGGAAGAGGACCAGCAAGCTTCGACATACTGAACAGTCTACCTCCTACCGTCATCAACCAAGCCTCTTTATCTTGTCCAAACCCTACAACACCTACGAATACCATACGAACGACCTGAAGTACCCTACACAACAGAACGGGGAGGCAAGCAATGCCACCAAGAGGACCGAGATGCCGCATGCCGCCATGAGCTGGATGGCCTGCTTCGATGACGGGTGCCTTGTGGACCTTAGCGACAAACAGGGGGCATACCTTTCCCAGCGAACGACCCAATGACAGCCCCAGCGCAAGGGCAAGAAAGTGCGCTGGGGCGAGCCAGCGGAAGAACTGAAGGCCCACCACGAGGTGGGCCAGTTCGTGGTCGAACTGCAAGAAGAGATGGTAAGGATGGCCGAGGAGATGAGCCGCCTCAAGGAGGAAAATCGTGCGATGAAGACGAGGGTGGTTATCGCAGAGGGGAATGCCCGCCGGGCATCGATCAGCGACCGACGCTGCGCATATGAGAAGCTCGAGCTACAGACTCGAGTACGACGAGCGGCAGATGAAGTGGCCAAGTTGGCCAAAGCAATCGAAGAAGATAACGAGTTCGCCGATTTCACCAGCATCACGGTCGAAGGAAAGGAGTCGAAAGAGGAGGCCCACACCAATGGGAATGAGGCTACGAAGCCTGAAGAAGTGGTCGCCTCATGGGAATGAGGCAAGGGAGTTAAGAGAAGGAAGTTTTACGATCGTGGGACCGATCCTGGTGGGGGAGGGAGCTAATGTCACAAACGGTGACTAGTGAAGGAATTGGTTTCACACTATTCACGGTTATGAATAGTAGGTTTGTGTTTCCTCTCACATGACTGGCACTTGCGAGCCATAGTTATTATTGTTATATGTTTATGTTATATGCCTGACCACACGTGGTGGTCACTTGATATGTATTTTGCACATGACTGATAGTTATGAGTCATGGGTCTCACGCATGTGACCCCTTTGGGCATATGACTAGTTATGCATTTGATTATTGGCTTGATGTATTGCGCAGTTGACTCATAGGGGTCAACTGATGGATTTCACACTATGACTCACTTGAGTCATAGGGGCGCGTGACTCATAGGTACGAGTCACCAGAGTTAGGTAGGTGAGGAGGCGCCGATATAAAAGGCGAGGCTTGGGTCCTGTAGTTAGCTCCTCACGCAGTCATCTAAGTACTTTCCTATCTACTATCTTGAATGATATCCTCTACATCCCTTCTTCATGATCGATATAGTAAGAGAGCAGCGTTGTCTGTATACAACGTAGGAACGGCCTAAGAATGCTCTCCTCCACTATATGGATTGATCGTCACCTATTGCACCATACCTCGAACCAGGAATGTTATAATTACTAGGGAATCCTAAATAGGCAATTTCCAATGTCATTATAGTAAGTTGCAGGGATAATAGTAGATTCTGTTACACTTAAGGTCTTTCATGATCACAAAGACGTTTTTACGGATGACCGAAAGGATAAGTCCACTACCAGCAAAGTGAGAAAGTTCACACTGAGAATTCTAGGTGAGTATAGTGAAGTACATAATCAACACCGCCTTTTGGGGGCTACATTTACCAAAAGACGTCCTATTGCTGACAAGCAACGTCGCTATTTAGATTGCATTGTTGGATATATTTATTATGGGGATGTAGACTTTACCTTTGTAAAGATACATCTGTTGAGTCACTTCCGGGACCATAAAAGGCGCTTTGGGAACATGCAAATGTATTCTACCAAGTCAGGTTAAACTAGTCACAAAAAGATCATCGAGCAGGGCTATTAGCGGTCAAACAAACACGATGCAAGCCAACAAATACCAGGATCATGTTCTAGACTTGACAGCTTAAACGTTGATAAAATAAATATCCAAGCTGATCTATCACGTCCGATTCAAGAGGAAATACGCGACAAATAGCACAAACGGCATGTCGGTTTGATAATTAGACCACCAATGGGTTTACCACCAACCGTGGAAACTATTTCTCATCTCAACTACAGTATGAGCAATTTTCCTCACCTTTGAATTGATTATTATCGACAGAAGTGGTCTGTGAGCCAACATTTTGATGTCGATTTAGTTAACCGGTTTCCAGTGGAGATATGTTGGTTTTTACGTATCCCGGTAGAGAACTTTCAGGACAAGAGAGAGGTTAATAGGCACCTTCTTCATTGTACCGGAACTCAGCGTCGGAGGTCAATAGGGTAGCGTAGTAATGAATTGGTATGGGTGGGTTTGGGTAACAGAAGTAGTTATGCAGCATTACAAGGCTGTAATCCGGACCACTTGGTTTCGATAATGCAAGTTTGAGACCAAAAAAAGGGTTTAGTAGATAGACTAGTATTTGTAGATAGACTTTAAGTTGTGAACTCGGAGAAGCTCAGGGAAATAACGGAACTTGTTCCCGTTACGTTGGGGAAACCAAAAGGCCCAAACGGAACAACCCAGATTGTCGTTAGTACCAAAGGGATAATAGGCATGGCACATTTACTACCTGAGACTACTAGTACTGATAACCACAGCTGGAATGTAAATAGTAGGATTGATTTAGAAACATTTAATAGAATTTATTGAAAACTTTACAATTGAAAGAAAGAAACAAAATATTGTATGAAGGGGACGTGTAGCGGTGTATTGTGAGATACCTAAGGATATCGATGGTGAACCAACCCAGGTGACAAATAGGCATGGTACAGAAAGGCAAAGCGAATAATGAATGTCAGAAGAAGGACGAGAGGAGGCACAAAAGATATGGGCTTCAGTGAAATAAAACACATTTGGCACGTATACTTTGGCAAAAGAAGGGTGTATGGGGAGGGTACAGGGGTAGAGAGTAGATGTTATGACCAGAAGAACGTCCTCCTGTGGATGAAATCCATAACGTAGAAATCAAGGGGAAGGGTGAGAGAACAAAGTTCGATATGGGACGCTGATAAGAGACGAGGTTGTTCCGGACGCGCACCAGGGGTAGACAGTGTATGTTATGACCTGAAGAACATCCTCAGGGTGACGGAATCCATAATGGACAAATCAAGGTGATGGGAGAGCACCAAGGGCGTGATGGGGAACCGAGAGAGCCAACGTTGTTCCGGACGCACACAGGTACAAAGCGGACGCACAACAGCCAAACTGGCCTGGATGGAAATGCCAAAAAAAACAGGGGTCAGTTAAGTGAGACCTCCTCGCTAGTGGAGCAAGCTAGAGGCCACCTGCAAAAGAGGATGATGAATGGCGCCGAAGGCATGTAATGTATTTTACTCAGTAATTCGTCACCCCTCAGTAATGGGTCACTTATTCACTCCCGGCATATTTGACAAATTTGTGATTCCACAGAGTAATATTAATCAGTTCATATTCTAATAGAAAACTATAATTGTTTATAGACTTTAGAATAAGCCTGCTGTTTTTTAGAAATTAAATATAATTTTCAGAGCAGTAAATAGTGCAAGTGAGATATCATGAATATGTAAGAAATTGTAAGACAGCTATAGAACAACCTGTGCAAAACGACTAGTATTTTCCACCCTTGTAGTATAGGTTATTAGCTATAAACCCTAAAGGTTATAGAAGGTTAGGGTAAGAATTGAGTCTGAGTAAGAGTTTCAAAGATATGGCTTTTATTCACCTCTAGTACACTTAATCTTAACATACAACTATCATCAATTTGACATCCAATTTCATCAAAAACAATCCAGCACCAATGCCTGTTAGGAAACCTGATATGGAGAATCACCTGGAGGACGCCATTTCCGCCAAAACCAAAGATCCTGATCTCCCAATACGCTACTTAGCTCAAACATTTGGAGTTTCAAATAACACACTACAAAACAGACTTAAAGGCAGGATCACACCCCGACGGATCAGCCACGAAAGCCAGCAGTTGCTCAGCCACCTTGAGGAGAAGGTTCATATTCATAGGATTCAAGATTATGACGATTGTGGCATTTCTCTTCGCAGAAGACATGTTTTACCACTGGTCTATGAAATCTTGAAAGGCAAAGGAAGGGTTGCTAAAATTGGAAATGTGTGGGTTGATCGCTTCGTCCAGAGACATCCAGGTATTTATGCCAAAGTTGGAAACAGTATTGACAAGCAAAGAGCACTTGCTACCGATGTTTCAATTGTCAGAATGCATTTGGAAAGATTCTATCAATTGAAGAGCCGATATGATGTGCTTTCAGAGAATATTTGAAACACAAATGAGAAAGGGTTTGCTATGGGACTGGGGGGAGGGGAACGGTTCTTTGCCGTACAGGGAGATGGAATACCAAGATCAGGCAGGATGGGAAGAGAGACTGGGTTGCAGTGATTGAAGCAGTTGCCGGAGATGGAAGAATATATGCCCCACTTGTATTTTCACTCCTCGACAGCACACCTGATGGGTCACCATTCGAATATCAACTACGAGATAGATTATGACGCCTTCTTCACCTACTCTAAGGCAGGATACAACTTGTCAGAAATTACCTTGGACTGGTTAGATCAAGTATTTGAACAATGTTTATGTCCAGCTAATGGCATTGTTCATTACCGCATGCTTGTGATTGATGGTCACAGCTCGCATGTTAATAACATTGCCTTCCTTGTATATGCTATTGCCAACAATACCCATCTGATCTGTCTTCCAGCTCATACAACTCACATCTTGCAGCCTTTGGATATCGGTTCGTTTTCCCCCTTGGGAAATTATTATAAGCAAGAGTTGGAGGACTTCCAACTCAACTATGGGCCATTTTAGAAGAGGCGGAAAGGGGACATCCATCCGATGCTGCAATGAGCTACAGGGTAGGCTATTACCGCTCACAATGTGGTATCTGCATGGTGTTCAAGTGGAATGATCCCCTTCAATCGTCAAAGTATGCTACACAATCCCAATCAGCAGCTGAATGCCACTCTAGCGATTCCTCTCTCTGCTAGATATTTGGGTCTTCGACCCTTAGGAGAAAGAGACGGCAGAGGTCGAGAGAGGCTGATGAGATCAGAAAAAAGGCAGCTGAACTTGAGGATGTTAGAGAGACGACTATCTTACTTAACCGAGCAATTGAAGTTGCTGATAAAGCCTAAACATAGTCAATTCTCGATAAAGGAACAATCAAACAACTTGAGTCTATACAGCCGAGTTAGCCTGACCGCCGTCAAATCACAGGAGGGCTTCTTCTTTATAGAAGGGTTGTGGGGGAATTGTACAAGAAGCGGGAACGAGATGATCTCAACAAGCATGCTAGGCTTGAAGCAGGAAGACTTAAGAGAGCTAAGGGTAAGAGACAAGTGGCATCTAAGAAGAATATCAAGGTATCTGCAGAGAAATCAATTACTCCAATTGATTCAGACAGTTCAGATGATGAATCAAGTGCTGGAGAGGAAGAACAAGTTGGATGTATATTTTGTCCAATAAGGTTAAGATTTTCAAAATCTTTGCTCACCATCAATAGTTACCGAAATCGAAATCAGTAACTTCAAGCACTAGCACCAGCCATCCCTACAAATCTACCAGGGGTTCAATCAATTATTCCATGAATTGGGAAGCAGGACCCTCAGCCTGAACACAGAACTAAAACTTTCTCATAAAATATCATTCGGCAGGATTTCATAGTCATTTCTTGTTAAATGGTTCTGTTATTTTCTTAAAATCATTGTGTGGTAATATTCTATAGCGGTGGTAACTTTTATAAGCCTAGCTTAAATGGTGGTTATGGAATTTCACTTTTTATCTATATGCCAAAACTTTATATAGTGACCCTTCTCTAGGAGGTGACTCATTACTGGGGAAAATATGTTATGGGGATTGCAGAAGGCCTCTTGGGTCTTTAGGAAAGGCGGTAAAGGTATGAGTAACAGGAGGGACTGGGGGAGATGATATAACTAGCAGGTAAAGGGAGATATGTAGGTAATACATGAGGGAGAATTTTTTTTTCTGATGAAGTGTGATAGATCGTTGAGGAAAGAGGAAGAAAGGTATCAGCGTATTCGAGAATGAAAGTTAGTGATGTTGTAGGCAGAGGTTCAGGTATCAAAGCGTTTTGCTTTTTTGAACATGATAGGCATTGTGTTTTGAGCTTATGGTGTGGGCGTATGATTTGGCCAATTTGTGGGGCGCGTGGTGTGCCCTGAACATTTGGGTCCATGGTCTTGGCATATGCTTTGACTGTAGGGTTTGAAGCTTGGTCTGTTGGTATGATTGGAGTGTATGGCTTAGGCATATACCTTTGGACTGTGGCAGCTGCTGCGATACACATCATCAATAATTTTAATCCATCCCCTGCAGATATCTATTATTGTGAGGAATTGATACTGACTTCTAAACCGCTATGTAATTAATCTGTAAAGAGCAATCCGGCCCATTAAGTCTAATTACAACGAATATTAGAATCCATTTAGTATCTAGTAACGATAATAAAACAAATTAAATAGTAATAAGGATCAGCTCAACGCATCCAGAGTATAAAAGTACAAGAAAGACATAACAAATTCTGATCAAACATCAAAATGTAGAAAACAGTCTGGTACTTATTCGATATGGGAAAGAGAATATTGGTCAACTATTGAGCAAAGGAAAGAATTCATGATTAGGATAAATGGGGGGGTGAGGGTAGAGTAAGGTAAGGGGACGGTGATAACAAGACTAAGATATATTAGAACTCAGGTGAGAGAGGAAAGGGAACCTGGAGAAGAGTAAGACATATAAGAACTCAGTTGAGACAGGAAAGGAAACGAGTTGAAGAGGGTAAAATCAATAGGGAAACTAGAAGCTCTTATTTCTCAGGCTCCTTTAGTATAGGGCGAGGGAATTGCTGCCGAGATGGGTTGAGGAGAGCTTACCTATTCATCTCACAATCAATTCTAGTCCTCTATAAAAAGGGCAATTCCTTATTCCTCAGCGCCTTCCCTAGCGTCCACATCGAGATCAATCATTTGACTGTTATTAGAGTAAATACCAGCTTTTGCTGGGTGATAACATGTTCAATACAGTCTTGTTGATCTACTGGACTAATGAAGAAATCGTTGGGGGTAATAGCCCGCCCAAGCAGCCTGTCTCCCATCTCATGAGTGTTAGCCTGGAAAAGGTTTGCTGCAGCATTACCATAAAGCCCACGGGTGCAAGGTGTGGAATGTGAGCAATGCAAGTCCCCCCTGGTCTTTCCCAAACTTGAGCTCTGGATTCGACCTGTCTCTATTATTTAGACATCACCATTCTCAGAACAACAAAGATTGGCTTAAGATCATTTTGTGCCAAAATCGTCGCAGTAGTCGTCTTGGTTGTCATCGTCGCCCTCTTCCTCAGTTTCCTCCTCGTCCTACTCCTCTTCTTCGTAGATCATCTCTTCACAGTGGATCTCATCAGAATCCTCTGAGCCATTGCCATCCTTATCATCAGACTAATTTAGATCAATAAAATCTACATCTTGATCATCCCCATCCACCCACTCCTCATACACCTCAGCATTAGGCAAACTCTACTCAACATGCTTCATCCAGTCAATCCAAAGTCTCCCCTTTTTATCGCGCTTATCCTCTTGGACAATCATATCCAAATCTCCTTCTATATCCTACCCATTCAACAGGTACTCATAAGTATAGACATCTCTGACACTAGGCATCATGGGACTTGAATGAGCTCAATTAGTCTCAATATTTGCAAGGGGATCTCTGAGCTGACAAGAGAGAGTATAAAAATTACTTACTTCCTTCTGGACGATTAGTACCATGGTTTCGCATTTTCAATCTTATCTTAAAACTAAGGCGCCCCAAGACAGGTTCACTTATGCAACTGGTGCCATTGTTGAAACTCTTTCCAACCTCTGAGTAGCTTCAAGACTGCCAGAAACCGGGGATCCTGTGGCCCCATGTATACTGAATGAACAACTTCAGACCTTAAGAATAAGAGGGACGATAGAAGTAAATGAAGGAGATGGTGGAGCGTTCAGTCGTGAGCCTGCCGACTGCGTAGACCCCATGGATGAACCTCTCGGTCGCTGAACCAGGCGGTCAAGTAGTCTCTTCATTCATGCCGTAGGACACACTTTTGGTGACAGACTAATCATGGCACTAGTGAATTAGGCAGGTAATCAACTTCAATAAGGGTTGGCAGATTGGCGAGAGGTGAGTCATACTTACAAAACCAATTTGGATATTATGGCCGCCAATCGGCCGAGATTGACTCATGTCCCTGCTCCAGGATCTCGTTCTCCTCAGCAATCATCTCCAAATCCGTCCCGTCCTTGATTATGTCTTTGAGCACCTGGTACACATCATATCCACCCCCCTAAATCACGTCATATTTCACATAATTTCCCCGGTGAGCCCATATATATTCATAGGCGGTTTCCAAATAGCTAAGGTTGGCCCTATTTGTATTCTGGCAGATGATTGCGGGATTAACAGAGTAGCTATGACGGACCGCTGGAAGAGGTTTCCACATATAAGAGGAAGGAATCGTTCATGGAAGTGGGTATTCTATTTATCAAGATTCATTTCTATGTATGATTTTATGGGTATGATGTTAAATGTAGAATTTTCAGACGTCTGATTCTTAGCGTTCGTTACGGGACGGGGCGGGACGTGTTTTGCCGTTGGAGACTCCGCTATTACACGGGCCCGTGGGGGCGTATTTTGTGCCTTCTCCCCCTCCCGCACCCATCCGGGGCCCAAACCTAATCATTCCCTGAACGCGCCCCTATTATTCACCACTAAGATTTTACTGAGGCCTGTCCAGGGCATGGGTGGGACGGGGCCCCAGCACCGGGTACTTGGGGAGTAAGGGCAAAAATATGCCCCGCCCAGGGTCGTTGAGCGGGCCGGGATGATGAATTTCACTGCAGGCCCGTAACGAACGCTAATGATTCTGAGTTGTGGTTGGGCAAGGAAAAGAAAAGATTGATCGTTAGATGCAATCTAACGTAGTATTCGCAGTTGAGCGATAGCTTGTATGCACTCCTGTGAGATGGACTACAACAGAGGAGGTAGCTAGGTTACGCACTCTGTCGGGAGCTTAGCTGGCCAAGTGAAAGATAGCTCTCTAGAAATTCTTGTAATATGCAAAAGAAGGGAGTACAATGGGAGCTTGTTGAACCGAGCGCCTTGAATATGGCGTTGGACAGTATGTTGAGAACAAGAAGATGAGAGTGTGATGAACAAGACGGGTTTTAGTTTGCCCTCTCATATAAGCCAAAGTGGACTTAGGTTAACATCTTGCAAACATCGTGGCGATCAAATCAGCAGTTACGCCTTGAGGCCCTGCCCCCACCCAAGAAACCAAAGCCCTCGTCAACAACTACTAAGTATGCATAACTCTCAGAGTCTAGTCCACCGATGATTGCTGCTACTATCTTAGAAAAAATATCATTTAAGTGAATTTTGTCAGTAGTATCATCACATAGGGCTCGCAATATCCTTTTTTATGGTATAAGTTTACAGTTGATACCTGAACGGGGAAGATATAACATATTGGAACAGCTAAAATATATTGTATACAACTTTCAAGCAATTGCACCATTGGAGGGGTTATACAAAGTAGGTCTTAGTAGGCTTTAGGTTAGGGACTTACCTGACTTTAATGAATGTATAATTCAAGTGTCCATAAATATCGATCCTGTATTAGCGGTACCCAATCAGGTATCTATTTATCAAATATTATGAATTAGTATAAAACTAAACTACAGGGGGGTTGAGATAGTTGACAAGGCAGCTGGTAGTGTTATATTCCACTCTGCTAGCAGGATGATGGTTGCTGCAGGTAACCACTTTGCCACAAGCGACCATCTTACTCTGTATGATAATAGCTGAGTCCGCGGACTCCTGCCCTGTACGATAGATCGCTACACTTCAGGAGAAACACTTATATCCTCGGGTTTTGATAGTGAAAGCTAAAGATATATATTGAAAGTATAGTGGAGAAAATACCTTAGATGGTTGCGTGAAGAACCTACTGCTAAGTGGCTATTTTCTTTATTTTTGTTTTTATTTTTTTTATTACAGGTTTGCATTGTTTACACACAACTACTAACTACAATTAGATATAAATAGCTTTGGTAACGGGGCCTCCTGGGCCCCGAAAAACAAGGGTCCAGGGCTAAATTGCCCGCCCCGGCCTGCTTACTGGCCCGGGGTTGGGAATATATTTCGCATTTCCTCCCCCCTACGCAGGGCCAGGGTCCCACCCCACCTGTCCCCCAGAAGGGCACCTATAAAATTATAGTCGTGAAAACCAGTGGCCCATCTAGTGAATTAGTGGGGTTGGGCCCCGGACAGGGGCAGGGCCGGGAGGAGGCAGAAAATACACCCCCCGGGCCTGTGTAATGGCGGGGCTTGCGAGACCGAAACCTGTCCCGCCCCGCCCTGCAACGAACGCTAGACATATAGCCCTAGTTATTGTCAGGAAAAACCTTCGTGTCTCTACTCTCAGGGCATAAAATCCACCTCCCCAAGGCCCTATGGTGTGGGTCCAACTGCATATCTCGCACCCCCAAGAGCAGAAAAACACAAGGTCTCAACCGCAAAAGTGGGAGAAGACAGAAAACTATTGATAAAGCTCTCAGGAACCAATCAAGAGATAATAAATTAAAGCCCGGGCACACAGGATAAAAGTAAATACCACTAAGTTAAACCCTAACAAAGATTATGAAATGACATCTCTCTAGGGACAGGCCATTGAGTGACTAGTTATAATCGGCGACTGAAACAATTACTTCATGTACAAGGTATTGACATTGATCAAGGAGGCAGTGCATTACCATGACAGAGCGGAATCGAGGATGAGCCAATGGCACTTGCGGGGGGCAACAAAGCTAAGTCGGGGTAGGATACCAGCCAAAAAAGCGGACGGGTAGCTGCAACAGACCAAGTGGACGAAATCTAGAGGATAGGTAAATGAAGGGTACACAAAGGTGCTAGGTCCCGGCTGGAATGACAAGCAAATAGCCCTCCAGGGTGCAGAGGAGAGGTCTTGGTGACCATATGCTAGGCGGGTGGCGTGGTGGAGCGGGGGCGTAAAGCAAAGCGATAACTGAAGATATCTCAATGCGACACTGTTGAGGAGGCCATTTAGCTATAAGGGATAGCAGAGGAGCCCATGAGGAAGATAGCTGTAGCCCTCAGGGAAAGCGCCATCAACAGGAACAGAGGGGGGGGGGGGGGGTTGATTTTCCCTTTGCATGGTGTTGAGATTTGAATCACCGAGTGTGTTGAGGAGATGGTTCGTCTACTACTAAGTCGCTTTTTGAGTTTTCTTTTTTTTTTTAAATAATGTGATTTGTTTATTCATATATGGGATACAAAGACTATGTGAAATGGTATGTGATGGTAAAGAAAGGCCCCCTTTGTCAACAAATCCTGCTCGGACCACCGGAACAACAATAGTCTCAAGTCCCTCGGGTGTGGAATCAACCGCATGATCCTACAGCCAACACAAAAATCCTTCCAGAGCTAAAGAGTAGATAAGAAACATTCATCAAACAGAGTAAGCAGAAAGCGAAAGGGAAACCGGACTCGAAAACTCCTACTCCCTTAAAACAAAGTATGAGGAGAAACTTCGTTTAAACCCCAAAAAAACTCTACAAGAAATCTGAGCATAAAAACCAAGCTGTAAATACAAAAAACCAAGCGGGGGGTCAGGCGCAGCTAAAACAAAGTAGATCCAAAACATCACTCCGCAGCCCAAAGCGTCGACATCATCCAAAGAGACGGTGTAATACCAAAACCGAACGTACCCGAGGGGTGTGACCGAGCCGCCTCACCGTCGATGTGTGGTGCCATTATCGGTTGTGGGTGTTCCCTCAGTAAGACAGTAGGCCGTTACCCAGCTGCTGATGTTTGGCTATAACTTGGCCACTGGACGAACCAAGAAGGGCAATAGTATGGGTATACCCAATCATCGTAGGAACTATTGGAAACGTTTGCGTGTCTGACAGGACAGTCTCTAACGGAGGTGAAGAGGTGGCGAAATAAACGGTTCCCTCTGTAAGGGTTTTCTCCTACTTCCAACCATGGTCCCAGCCGTCTGTAGTATGGACAAAAGATTTTTGCCGACTGTGCAAAAGTCGAGTGAACGAGCAAAACAAGTATAGTGCGGGAGGGGTGCAGCTCTCAGAGAGTTGTGAACGTGGAGGTTGATAATGAATTGGCATGGTGTTGAGATTTTAATCGCCGGGTGTGTAGAGGAGATGGATCATGTCTACTACTCACTCACTTTTTTTGCATTTTTTGCATTTTTTTTATATCAGTTTTGCATTGTTTTCTACAACTACCAGGTACAACCAGACATGCAGCCCTAGCTATGGCCAAGAAAAACCCAAACGCATCACCTCCCTCATAGGATCAAAACATGCCTCCCAAGGCCCTATGGTGTGGACCCAACCGCACTTCTCACACGCAAGAACGGAAAACCTCAAGCATGAAAGCAGGAGAAGCCAGAAAACCTTTCCAAAAGCCCACCACAAACAAACGAAAGGCCGACAAAAGACCCGCGGACAATAGAAAGTCACGCAGAGTCTACACTGCTTCGGCGAAACCTGAAAATAAAGTACCACTAAGTGGAAACCCACAAAGGAATAAGAAAACAAATCCAAAGCGGGGGTCGGCCTAAAGTGACAACATGTTGCCGGCGGCCAAAACAATTACTCCGAGGCCAAAGCTTTAACATCTACCAAGAAGTCAGTGGAATACCATGATACAGTGTAGCCGAGGATGTGATCGTGGCAGCCGCAGGGAAAAGGAGGATGAGAGGAGTCACCTAGTAGAGAGGATACCAGCCTAGCTGTAACCAAGCTGCGGGATATAACCGAGATGAGGAGAGGAGGGGTAGACCCAAGAACCGTAAGAATCATCGATAAACGTGTGCGTGTCTGACGAGGCGGCCTCTAATGTAAACTAAGAGAATGACCGAAGTGAGCGTGGCCTGTTGAAAAGTTTGATTCTACCGCGAACTGTGGTCCCAGCCGTCTGTAACGTGGGGGCGAGGGTATCACTGAACGTGGAGAGGCTAAGCGAGGACACGAGACAACTGTAAGAAAGCCAAGTGAGGACGCGAAAAAAACTAGAGAGTGGGGAGGGACAGGCCCTAAGAAACTGGCACCAAAGTCTGAATCTATGATAGGGGAGGATTGCAGCTCACCAAGAGTGTGGGTGGTGGATGTTCATAATGATTTCCCCTGCTGTTGAGATTTCAATCGCCAGAGGTGTAGAGGAGAGGGTGAGTGGTACTACTCACTTGCTGTAAGGGCTCCTTTATATCTGTTCTTCCCACAACCCTAACCCGTATGACTGATACTTGGGCGTCACCCACCCTGATGACTCAAAGTGAGCCATAGTACGAAATCCATCAGATGACTCCTATAAGTTACTGCCCAATAACCCAATAATGTATCCAAACTCAATAAACATGTCATTTGCACAATTCAGATCACATCAGTCAAACCCATGACTCATAACTCCGAGTCATATGTAAAAGTCATAGTCATGTGACCACAATCGTGAGCCATGTCAAAACAATCAACCAATCATAATAAAAGCACAACACAGTATTCTGTAGTCATATCAAATATCAAACACTTTGACTAATAATACTGTATTATCGGAAAACCAGCTCATAATTTGCCTCGCTTAGTTAACATTTGTGACAGGCTGCTTGAAATATTTGCGGGATACATTTCCCATTCTCCTTATTCTGTTAGGTATAAAATCTCCCTGTATCTACCCCTCTCCCAATACCTATCTCACTCTTACTAACTACCAAAATCACGACTCAGCTACTCGGGTAACTATAGGTTTATACCCATACTTACAAATTAACCTAGGCAGAGTCAGAAACCCACACCCCCAATCGGCCGCTGTTACATTCTCGCAGCATTAAAGAAAATCTGATTTGCGTTCAACTTTCTTCGGTCTCATCACTATCCTTTCCCGCAAAATAGAACAACCAATAAATAAAACAAAAGAAAATACAGGTTAGATGCCTCCTAACCTTCGTGCAAATCACAGTCTCTTGACCACAACAGGAGGCAGGAATTGAGTGTGCCTAACTAGGTATCTTGGTCGGAAGAAAGCTAGAAGAGTTGTTAATGAACTACAGCGGCCCGCAAGGTATCCAGCCTGTAGGGTTATAATGGCGGAAATTATAAAGTACAGCCAGGATTGCAGATACCTAATTGCAAAAGCTCCCTTCTAGGGTCTTTATCAAGCAATCATGGGGGATTTCACACTAGTGCCACAATTCTGCTGTCAGAGATCTGCTGTTGAATACCTCCAGGTGGCACTAGAGGAGTACATAGTACTGATAACTACTGTTCAGTTGAATAACTGTCCAATCTAAATTTTCGAGTTTACTAATTAATTACTTATAGCTCGTGCATTGGGTGCACCACCTGCTGGTCGCGTTACCCTCATGGTCCTGCACTGGAGACTTGTTGAAGTTGGCATGAATGACATCGATGGAAAGCCTGACCGGGCTTGGGTGAATGAAATTCTGGGCAATCAGAATCTGCATAGCGGCGGGCCAGCATGACCACCTCCATCTGGCACAGGGCCTAACCCTCATCTTGGACTTAGGAGTACTCGTCCCACTCCTGCTCCCTGAACAGCTGGAACTGGTGGTGACAATGATAGTGATGATAGCGGCTCCCATGATATCCCTTGACCATCCCTCCTCCCTTGATTGTTTCCTGAAGTTGGAGGAGCTAGTGTGACTGTGGGCAGTAGCTCTACAAGTGGTTCTAGGAGTGTTGATACGGGGGGAGCCAGAGAGGGAATACTAGGGCAGTGGTAGGAGGTTGTAGTAGTAGACAGGGTGATGGGACAGGTGGAGCGTGAGGGAGTAGGGCACACAATGGGAGTAGTATTACTATGGGCTCTGGTGGGAGTCCTGCTGCTGAAGAGTGTTGTGGTACTACTGGAGTGGCTGCTGGGAGTGCTGCCCGAGATGCTGGTGGGTGTGCTGCCAGGGATACTGCTGGGTTTGCTGCGAGGAGTACTGCCGAGGGTGGTACAGGAGGCATGGCTTCTCAGGGTGATGGCGGAGCTGCTAGCACTGGTGGTACAAGTAACCCCCCTAGCGCTACAGCTAAGGGGTCGCCCAAACCACATTGGACTACTGGTAGTCGGTCTTATACAAGAGCAGGCAGTGGTAGTGCGACTAGGTGTACGAGTTTGGTTCGAAGAAACTTCGGGGCTGTTAGTCACAGATCAGAATCTGGGAGTACCAGCAGCAGTCGTAGGGCCTAATCACATCCAGGTATTGACTTTTCCTTTGATTTCCTCGATTAACCCTTGTTTTGAACCAGAATTAAATTCTCCCTAAATCATTTATATCATTTTGGGTATAGGCCCCACCTGAATGCGGGCTGGTATTTCATCTGTTGTTGTTCACCTATGTAGCCTTTGCAGGAATATATATTACAAAGCTCTAATAGTGCTTCTAAATTGGCTCTTACCTCAAGTTGAGAGTGATTAACTCTACATAGTTACTAACAAATCAGGGGTTGATTTTCGGTCTATGATTATCGGCACACGATCTTGAGCGTATGATTTTGGGAGTACAATTTTGAGCGATTGATGCTGGGCATATAATGCTGTGCAATAGTTCTGGGTATATAGTTCCTGGTGTATGGATGATTCTATGTGTGTATCTTGGGCAAATAATACCTAGAGTATGATTATGGGCCATCGTTTCCGGTCTATGGTCCTTCGTGTATCATGTGAAGTGATGGCTCAGAGTATATAACTCTGGGAGTATGATTCTGAACATATCATAGTACACATAAGTGTGGCAAAACTGGTTCAATATCTTGAGTCCAAGAAAAATAAGAGATGGAAGGGGGACATGAAGTCGTGCCTTTTCGGTAAAGTGAACGGAGAATGCAGACTAGTAAATATTGAAACCGGTAATATTTTGGTATCTCTGAGGACAAGTGGACAGAAATATAGAAACCATATAAAGGCTTCAGCGGAGAATTACAGAAAATACGGGAACCTAGTTGGAAGATTTGATATACGTGGGGCCGGGTCAGGTAATGGAAAAAACCAAAAACCTTGCCTGAGGCCATTGTGCGCGGAGGGGAGGGGAATTTGACCACGGGCCTGGAGGGTCAGGGCCCTGTAGGCCCCGTAATGAACACTATTCCAGTAGCCCTCACAGATACACTTCTAATCCAAATACAAAGATTAATTATGAGCCCTGAACCTTTCACCTATTCTGGATTCCAGCAGGCCAGCTACACCTTGTGAGATGGGAGAAGCTTATGGGACAATTGCTTGAAAAGGCTGTCAGTTCGGCTATTTGTGGGATATGCTGGTTCGGTGCAACAATCAGCTTCAGGCAGGTCTATCTGTTTCAAACAATCTACCCTCAACTATGATCCGCCCTACCAGTCAGGCATCCCGTTACTGCAGAAATTACAACTGAGATTATCAAGAACATCCTATTAGTGTAAATGAACGAGTACGACGTGCTTCAACTCTACTCCGCTTCGCTTCTTGGCATAAATGGACAAAGCGGATTGTACCAAGTAGAGGACATACCATATTTTGTACCCCAATATAGGAGGCACTTAAATTAATGTCGGAATGCTTTCAGACTATAGAACTATCGCTCATAGTGTTATAAGTAAACTATACTGACTATCCGGTTGATGGGAAGAGATTGTGTACCGGTAAAACAGGACTTTCAGTCAACATTCCGATACATAATAGTCTTACTATTAGAATCTCCTCTCATGGGATTTCAGTTGGAAAGCCACTACTACACAGAGTATTCTCTTCCATTTGGACTAACAACAGCTTACTACAGGGGTAACCTATTCGCTATGGTTTTCCATTTGATCTTAGAAGAGGAATTAAAGTTAATTGGCCTCAGGAGAAGCAACATATACTACTTGACAATTTTCTAATGGTCCTCTAACCACATTTCAAGGATGAAGTATACACTGTAGTATACACCAGACTTTGTAAGTAAGTAGGCCGCAGTATTAAGAAGTAATAAAATAAAGTGGCAATTACAGCAAACTTGGGGGGTTTGGAATTAGATACCAGTTGAATGTTTATCCAACTCACAACGAAAAGGTGCTGATAGCCAGGACCATGATACTGGTCAGTATCCAGAAGAAGTCAGTCTCACTGATTGAACAGCAATAGAATACCGGATATATCAATTTTATTGGAACTCTACTACGCCTAGGCCAAATATTTCTACGCAGACTTTTCGATATGCAGCTACACTTCCCCCTAAGAAGCAGCCACTCCTGCCGTTTATTCTCCACCTAGGCCTACAGAGATCTGACTAGGTGTACAAAGGGACTCTAGTATATTTCTGAACGATCAATAGCACTAAAAACTCCAGAACCCATCTTGACTTGATTCGAAACTGCAAGCATAAAAGGTCTTCATAAATACAATACCAGCATGGCTGAACCCTACCTGAGACTAATATGTGTATTATCAATTGCTCTTCCAAGCTCAGCCGCATACTCAAAATAGCATATCAACATAAAGAAAGTGAGAGTTGTAGAGCAAGCCATTCTCTATTGCGGAAGGAAATGGCGTAGAAAAACGAGTGTGAGATATACTTACAACCAGGGGGTTAGTTTTGGCCCAGCCCATGAGACTATAAGTGGGGCTTTAATGGTAGAACTACAGAGATGCCACCCCCTTGTGATAGAAAACCAGATGGAGCTTGAGTCACAATGGATATCGCCAACATACTATGATCTTGCTGATGCGATCTCGCGCTTCAACTATTACAAAGTTACTGACAGCGTACCATAGTCGTCATCCCCAGATTTCAGCCTCCCAAGCCATGGGTTACTAATATAGAGCAATCGAGATTGTCTACCATAGGGGCACAATACCTATGGTGAGGGCTGGCACCCTCAACCAAGAGGACCTACAACTGAAGACAATCTTCCTGCGTACAATGCTTTTCAATCTCAAACTACCCTGCATACATATTGCGGCTGCTTCCCAGCCGAGGTGTTCTAGTTATTAGAGTGGTTGTGCCCCCCTACAAGAACAGTGAACGTAAAAACTGTAAAGCGATATCTGGCCGGTATCAAATCCTACGAACATGATCTTCGAAGTGAGTGCCAAGCGTTTGCAAACCTACAACTGGAACAAACCCTTCAGGGCATCAACCTGGATTACTACAACCAACATTTGGGGCAAGAAGCCAGCTCACAGAACCCTATCTTCTCCATCTCCTGCGGTACATCTACATATTAATTTACTAAAGATTGTTCTGCAAACTGGCTTTATTTTAACAATTGATCGGTTCCTCTGAATCAGCAAATTTGCCTATCTAGAAGCCGACACCAAACTCGGTTCTTTGTTTCCACAGTAGTTTATCACTAATTGTGCAATCAACATATGACCTTAGTTCCCATTCATAATGGCTACTATGCAGGCCACCAAGATGGATCCCTATCATCAAGTAAGTTGGCTTACCATTGCAGTAAGTTAAGACAAAGAATGTCTAGTCACAGGAATGCAGCAATTGAAGAGCATCAACTCCCGCCAACACTACCTTACCCCCTATATTGTCTCTGGAAAAGCAATCACCGCCCCTTCACCCGAGGAGATATTGTAGCAAAATTCCAACAGGTTGCCCCCCTTCTGGGTATTGGCCAATGGAAATTGAATGGCCAATCCTTTGAGAGGTGGGCGGCAACTTTGGAACTTAGAGCTAGTATGTCTAAAGCAGAGATCCAAACCTTGAGCCGATGGCGATCAGACGCTTGTAAGTCTTACATTAAAACTTCGAATGACAAACGAATTACCTTAACCAAGCGTTTTCTGAACTACCAGACTGCACACAGCAGTTTACAGTTAACACCAGGCTGCCTTGAGATGGGAATGAGATGTTGCCACAGTACGGCAGCCCAATCTGGATGCAGTTAGACAACCTACTTTCAAGGGAATATAGTAGTAGTAATAATCTTCTCCGGCAAGGGCAGCAGCACCTGCACCAAAGCCTAGAACAGTTCAATGAGTAATTTTCACATTGCTCCCAGCAAAGGTTTCTGTATTTCCTTTGGTGTTGCTTATCTTGAGTTTCCCTTGATCTTTTCATCTCTGGCTAGCTATCTTGAATCTATAACTCTTGAGCTTTGGAAAATTTGATGTCATGTGGAAACAACTCATTCCCAATTAGCCAAAACTTGCTAGATTGTGCCCAGGGAATTAACGCTACACCTCGGGCAATGGTGGAAAAAGGTAGACCTAGTTGCTAGGCCAGCGCTGGCTCATAGCTCACAGATGGGGTCCCTGAATATCCCCTACTTCCAGGTCTTACAGTCCGCAAGCTATGAGCATATCATCCTTCCCAATATTCCACATCTCATCTTCTTCATTCCCTTCCCACCCCCCTGACACTGATGCACCCTTGCCATACAGGATACCGCAGTAGCAACCATCTTCCCACTCAAGACCAGCGGCACCTGCACCAAAGCCTCCTCTAGTGGAACCAGTGATACTAAGATTGGACTGGGCCCTGGTTCCTGTATTTACTTTGGTGTTGCTTATATTGTATTTCTCTGGCTCTTTTATTTCCTAGCTAGTAATCTTGAATCTATATGTCTTCGGCTTTGGAAAATTCGCTAAACCATATAAGGTAACTTGTTACCATTACTTGGTGGACAGCAGAAGGACCGGAGGGAACAACTGATATAGTCGTTAGTTTCAAAAGGATCATGAGCCTGGTGCATTTAGTACCCAAGACTACTGAGAAGCATAACAACCACTTGTATGTAAACAGTAGTATTGATTGAGAACTATTTCACCGAATTTATTGAAAACCTTTTAGTAGAAAAAGGAAGAAACAAAAAATGGTATGAATGGGATACGTATAGGTGCATTTTGAGACACATAAGAATCTGAATGGTGATTTAACCGAGGCGACAATTAGGAGTTGTACAGAATAGTTAAGCAAATCATCAATCTCAGCCGAAGCAGAAGACGTGGAACAACAGGTTCACCCTTCAGTGAATTAAAACAGAGTTGGCAAGCAAACTTTGGAAACAGAACAGTGCATGGAGCTGGAACAGGGGTCATAAGTGGATGTTATGATGGAAGAAAGGTGCCCCAGATGACCAAATCTATAATGGAGAATTCAAGGAGAAAAGAGAGAGAGCAAAGTGCGATATAGATCACAGACCGAGCCAAGGTTGTTACGGATAGACACAGGTAAAAATCTGAAGAACAATAGCCAAACTGGCCTGGATGACAAATCAAACAAAACAATAGGGCAGTTAAGTGAGACCTTCTCCCTTGTGGAGCCAGCTAGGGGCTACCAGCCAAAGTGGATAATAAATTGTCACGAAGACATATATGTAGCTTTGAGAAGCCCTCTAGGGCCTTTAGGGAAGGTGCTAAATGTATGAGTGATATGAGTGACCGGACGATGTGGTGTTACTAGAAGGTACAGGGAGATATGTAGGGAATACATGAGGGAGTATTATGTCTGGTGATATATCATACTACTTGGCCACCCAGAATAGATATTTTGCGAGCAATAGCAAAGTCACTAGTCAAAAGGCAGGCAGAGGAGATGTACGATAGAAAAATATCAATCCTTGGAAAGATATGGGCAACTCAGTTCCTAAATAGACATCATACTCTTATTGCCCAGTATGGAGAACACATAGACAGACAACGAGGACATGGAAGGAATCTAGCATTTGTCCGTCATTTATTTCGGAAAAAGATTATTCCATAAAAAAAAATATGAAGTGCAATTCAAGCTCAAGATATCCAGAATAGAGACGAGTAGTAGTTAGTTCTGTGCATGTCACCACTTTCGCAGATTATTTGTGGAAGATATAGATGGATTGCTTTGATGATGGAAGGTGAGAGAGGGGAATTGTTCACTTACTTCGACTGTGTTTCATTTCAATTTGGGTTCTTACCCGGTTTCTGCTTTACATAGAAAAGTTCAATCACAGTGGCTGACATAGTTCAAATGGTGACGTGTTTACCGAAATATGCCTTAGTATAATAAATGGTTAGACAGCTAACTCGGTAGGCATAAAATGGCTTACCGATAACTAGGAGGTGGTCAGGAAAGGGCTCGTCGCAGTATGGCCTCGGCTATTTCTGATCGATCAATATGTATCTTATATCTCTTATGAATTTTGCAAATAACTGCTTGAAAACAATATTCAATTAATTTTGCTTCCTTCCATTTCTACCAATGTATAGCCCCCATTGGATATTCTATTGTTTGGTCCTTTGCACAATTTTAATGGGAAGGCAGTAGATGATAATATCCATAAGGCTGGTTGTTGCATTGTGAACGGCACTTTTGCGGGATTCTACCTGACCACCATGAAGCAAGTCTATACTAGGTTCAAAATTCAAAATGTCCCCTCTGCTACTGGCATTTATCCCTTCGTTCCCAAAGTAGTAATCACACTACTTGCCTCAATTAATTCACCCACCTCACATTCCATCTTTGAAGATGATTCACACTCTTTCAGTAAAAATTCCATCCTTCACATACAACAATATGGACAATACCTTTACCACCCGACAACGGATGCCATTAATCTAGTTTCCTTTAAGGCACCCGCTACCAAAACACAAACAATTACTTTCATTGCCCGGCTTGAACATTCAGCTGAAGATTCCTAAATGAGGGCTGATATTCCCTGTTTAGAGGTAGCAACATTATGGGACAAATTTGTAGGAAAACATGCCATATTAACTCACCTTCGGGTCTTGTCTTAGGCTAGAATTATTCCCGGAAGTCATCTTGTCCTGCTGAAAACGAATCGAACTGATTGGCTGGTTCATGTCCCTCAAAGTGAGCAAGCAATAGCTCAAATAGCTACAAGAAAGGGCAATTCAAGAACAAATTACCAGCAAAAGGTGGGTAGAAGCGAGCTTCATGTTGTTAGTGAGGAGAAGATCAATATTAATGAAGAGTGTGTGGTTGAAGTGGAATCCTCATCATAGCAGGAGAGAGGGTTTGTGACACCACAAACTGGCCATACCTGATATCCTAGCTTTTCTCGAATACTTTCTATCACCGCAATTCCAATCGAAACCTTCTCCACTCTGCTATATGTATCCAATTGTGCTCCCGGCGGAGAATTACTTTTCTTCTTTTACGCTTTCTTTTATTTTCATATAGTTTAAGCTAAATAATACTCCTTTGAAATCTTATTTACTCCTACAAAGATCTTCAATTAACCTGCTGAGCTCATAGGTTATAGCAGTGGTCTTATACTTTTCTCAATTGGAACGGGATTCTATTATTATTATTCTTCCAAGATAAATGTGATTTTTGTTGTCCATTGGCAGCGTTGTCTTATTCTCTGACTTCTATGTTAGGTCCAACTTCTACTTGTTTTACGTTAATACTACGTTTATTCCTCATTTTGAATGCTGCTTTGCAATACTGTAAAAAGATTTCTACCGCCTGGATGTCTAGTGCAATAATCAAATGGATGAAATCTTCGAAATTTTTGACCAGTTGTCAATCAGTTGTGGTCCTGCATTGACCTTGTACCTGTGTCCCTTACATGAGCTAGAACCTTTGTACACATAATACATATCATATGAGAGGTGCTGATAGCACAGGCTAAATAGTCTACTAATTGTTCAAAGTATTTCCACATCTCGGCTTCTCCAGGATCAGAGATCTATAAACTCTTATTTGTTCCAACATACATCGTAGTATATGATATATATCTTTGTATCTCTTACCACAACTGTATTCAAAGCTGCTCATATTTTGTGGTATAAACATAAAAGATTACATGGAACTGAAATGGATTCGTATCAGATGCTGGCAGGGACAATACAGTGGCTACCATATAAAGTCTATTCAGAGGATCATCTTGGTTTCTGGCGGGTAGAGAGAGGCAATCTGTGTTCAAACGTCTTATGTTACTTGAAAGAGTTACCCAAGTCTCACAAATCAGCGGGCTTGGAGTTGGTGACACTGGGGGTTCCATCGCGTATGGACTGGATTAAAAAGTTAAGAGTGGAGACTGTTGCTATGCAGGGGTTTCATGCAATAGTGAGAGCGAATGTCCTGCCTCTTTGGCTATTTGGAGAGTGGTCCCAATGGCTGTCAACCATTGAAGATTCTGCTTGTGAGGACATTTTATGAAAATGAAATTGATATTTTGTATAACAGAAATCTTTATATCAGTACTTAGCCTCTTGAATAAAAGACTACCTGTATGAAGGATGGCATATCAATCAAAGATTTAAGAAGCTGGCCTAGTTGTTATTGATAACACTAGTTTTGGCTGTCATTACGTGTTTCAATATTGTTAGCTCCATATGTCTCTTTTAGTCTATTAATCATACTGCTTTTGAATTGACTAAATTAAAATTTGTGCAAATTAATTGTTGAGTGTATGCTGGAGGATTGTGTGTATCACTTACTATATTCTTTTTAAATCTCTGCTTGCTATAGCTTGGCTGAAGCTACATAAATACAAAATTCAGATATACTTTATTCAGCATCGGGCTTTCCGCCTCTGAACCTATAAGGGTAGTCCAAATCTAGTATACACCCAGCATACCTTGTTAAGCCATGACAATGCTTATCCAGATCTAAACCTTTACCCCCGTTGACTAAGACGAATTGAGTGCTCTCATATAACCCCTTCACCTATGTTTGGCAACCACAAATCTTCCAATCAAGCATGTGCGTATATTCCCGAAAGCTGTTTGATAGAGAGAAAGTTGGCTCAAGAAGAGCAACCCAATTCTAGACAGCAACCTCACTTGTCAATGCCTTTTTGCGTAATATATCCTGATTCCTCATTATATCCCTTGTATATATGTCACATATTATCCATTATGATTATTCTCTCCCAAGTATTCTCGTAATAGTTTGATATTATATCATACCAGTATCTAGTACGATTTATCTTTTTATCTTTGGTCTATTTAACACTCAAGTAATGGCCACTACCTTATTTGAACAAGCCTCAATATAGGAATTCCAGACCTAGTCATTTGGCCCAGAAAGCTCAATCACTATTAACACTATTTTCTTTGACCCCATCAAGGCTTACCTCTTGATCAGTAAGCCCTTTCTGAATTCACTCTGAGTCAAGACTCACATACATATCGTCCATCAGTAATATTCAAACTGATAGTTCGATACATCGACCTTCAGCCAATTGCTGGTCGGGACAGATATGAAGGTGGTAGGAACATAAGCTCCGTGGCTTTAGGTAAAAGAATAATGGCAGCAAGGCAGTCAAGTCAGTTAAAGGGAGGCAGAGTGCGGCCATGGGGGAGCTGCGAACTTGTGAATTATGGTCTATCATACTAGTATGGCAGTTAGCATATCAGATTAAGCATTGGTTCTCCAGCTTAAAGGTCTTTCAGTAGTGTGTATCAGGTCACCATGTAGTAAAAGGGACAACCACCTGGCGCTTAATTCCAGACTTGGATCCTTCCAAACAGCTTCCTTATTTCAACCTTTAAATATTCCCCGCATGAATTCTCAATTTAATTGTATTCCATCAAATATATTATAGATTCACATAATATATAAGTGGCTGCTCTGGATAACTAAAGTTATGGTATTTTCCTATCACCCAATCTCTTTGTCACAAGGCACTAGAATCATTCTTCTTCCTCTCAAGATATCCATCCTTGGTTCATATCATAAATGCAATCAAAAATAAGATATTCATTCACACTACTATATTGGGAAACAGTCAACTAGATATTGTTGGACTTTCTTTTCTTTTTCTGATGGCCAAAGGTCCCACTAGATAATTTCTTTAGCAGGAACTATATTCCCAAGAGTTCTCTAAACAACTACAGCGACCTGCAATGAGCTTGTTTTCACATCCTTATCTTGACTCACCTTCCTGGGGTTCTAAGGTTATGGACCTCTTCTCTTCATAAAATGCTCGACAATATTATTGCTCTGCATACACAAGTTTGTGTCAGATATGATGGACCTTTCTAGGGCTGGAATGCATACACTAGTCTTAGGTCAGATGTAGTGGTTTAGAGTCAAGATACAAGAAGACAAGTGAGAGAATATGGAGCTCAAACAAAAATCCATGGTATCTGCATTCTTAGACTATCGTGGTGCGAAATAAAAAGTGTCTCAGGCTGCAATGGAAGTCGGAATTTATATCCTGACAATGGTTCATTCAATCCAAATGAGGTCTAGTTGAAGTACGAGTTGTGGCTTTATTATATGTCTGGTGCATTCTGAGATGCTGGATTCTAATGCTCATTATGTGATAGAAGTCTTTCCTGTAAACTGGCAAGATTCGATTCTCTACATGAATAGACTTTGTTATTTTTCACATATTTGAGTTGAAATCTGATTTTAAATGTAATCGATCTTGGTTTTTAAACATAGCTTTCGGAATGTCTATTCCTCAGGCTCTGGATATGAACATGACGTGACATCTGGCTACCTGGGGAAAACCAATACCAGATCCTTGTAATCATTTAATAGAGGGGTGATTAGAGTTACAAGAATAGCAAGTGTACTCGGTTGTTGAGGTTAGGGGATTAGAGCTATTAGCATACTTGGGTCTGAAATTTAGTAATGGGGTAGGTAGCGGTTCATAGACTGAAAGCTGTTTACCCGTCTTAGATTTACAGGAGTTATGTTTGGGCGTAAGGGGCTGGATTACGTTTTGGCCTTAGCCTTTCGGCTTCAGTTTCGGGTATATTTATTTGCCCTCTATGCTGAGGTTATGTTTTGGGCATAAGATCTGCATGTATGCTTTCACAGTATAGTTGGAAAAGTAGTCTGGGCGAATAATTTGACTGTATAGCTTGTGTGTATATGTTTGAACTACCCCAGCTTCTGTGATAGACATCAAAAATGATTTTAAACCATCTTCAGACATTTTCTAGTGTTATAAGAAATTGACTCTAATATCTAAACTGCTATGTAATTGATCGGTAAGGGGCAATCCGGCTCATTGAATCTATGTACAAAAAAGTTGGAAACGATTTAGGAGCTTGGAACTATTACAACAGTAATTATATTCTAATGGGTGTCAGGTCTGGCATCTAGAGTAAAAACCTAGAAGGAAAACATATTGAATGCCAACCAAAACACGAAGAGGAGAAACCTGCACTTTACTTATCAGTCATGGGAAAAGGAATACTAGTCAACCGGGAGCCTAAAATAAAGAACTCCTGTTTAGGATAAATGGGGAAGTAGGATTAGAGTAACGTAAGTGGAGAGAAATAAAAAGAGTAAGGTATAAAGAAACACAGACTAGAGAGGAAAGGAACTCTGGAGAAGATGGAATAAGAAATAGAAGCAGTAAATGCTATTCATGCTTCAACTCATTTTTCCCAGACTGAGGGAATTGCTGCCAATACAGGGTGACGAGAGCTTGCCTATACATCTTATGATCAATACTATCCATCTCTTCAAGAGCAATTTTTTGTTGCTCCAGGGCTTCCCGCTGGGCTGCCTCGAGATCAATGATAAGACGAGTATTACTAGCAGCTAAGCACTGTTTCTTGGTTATAATGTCCTTGATACCGTCTTGCTAATTATCTGTTCTGGTGTAGAAAGCCTTCTTATAATCATGCTAGTGGTTATTATTGTCATTGTAGTCGTCATCATTGTCTATTTTCTCCTCTTCCTCCTCCTGCTTGTAGATCTTATCTGGACCAAAAACCTCTGCACAATCCTTAGAGTCATTGAGTCGTCACTATCCAACTCCAATAGATCACTGAAATCTACATCTTGATCCTTGTCATCCAGCACCCAATCCTCAGGGACCTGTGCATTAGGCAAAAGCTACCCAACAAGGTGGAGCTAGTCAATCAAAGGTCTACCCTATTTATCATGCTCATCTTCTCCGACTCAAATAGTTAAATGGCCTTACATATCATCTGCTTTCAACTGGCACCAGGTAATAAAGTCTTGTACGCCAGTAGGTATCGAGAGAATTGCATGAGCGAAATAGCTCTGAATATTAGTAAGGAGATCTCTGACCTAACAACAGAGAGTTTACAAAATACTTACTTCCATTTATACATTTAGTGCCAGGGAGTTCGTCTTCGCAATTTGACCATAAAGCTAGGGTATCCTAAGGTAGATTCTCTCGTGCCACTGATACAAAATGGTTTAGCTCTTGCCAACTCCCCATGATGTTCTAAACTCTCAGTTAGTAGGGATTCCGCTGCTGTATGCATACTGAATTAAGGTTCTCTCACCTGAGGATGACGAGGGTAGGTGGAGGTGGAGGAAGGGCAAGGTGGGGCATTCATTTCTGAGCCTATCGACATCTTAGACGATATAGATGAACACCTTCGTGACTTGACTACGCAGTCAAGCAGCTGCTTGATCGAATCTATTGGAGGCTATTTTGAGTAGGCATTCCTGAATAGCCCTGGTGGATTTGGTGGTGGATCACATTCAATAGCTATTGGCAGACTTGTCACATCTGAGCCATTACCACAAAACTGATTTGGATAGTATCGCTGCCAATCTGCCAAGATTGGGGCAGCTTGCTGTTTCAGGATCTCATTCTCCTCAGCTTTTGTCTACTGATTCACATGAGCTTGGCTCTCATAGTTAGATACTCGGTACTCATCATATACTATGGGAATACTAGAGAGTTTTTTCAAGCGACTTCTCCGGGTTACGCATGCACGTGTCAAGTCTGTTTCCGTAGGGCTGAGATTCCGTCTTTTCTAATTCAGGCAGATTCTTTCAGGATTAACCGCGAGGCCATCAGTGCCCGGTAGATTAGCTTTCCACTTATGAGCCGCAGTTTGTGTTCAGGGCAGTTTGTATTCGACTCAGAAAGGCAAGTATTTGCCTATAATTTGTTGTTTCTGATTTTTTCCTTTTTGACCTTGGATGTTTGGTTTTGGGTGTAGGATTTTTGGGCTGATGATTTGATAGTATCGTGGGGCAAATCAAAGAAATGGCTAATCTGAAGATGCAAGCTACCCTACTATTCTTAATTGTGCGATAGCTGATATGCGCTACTGCGAAATAGGCTAAATGAGATGAGGGAGGTAGGTTGAGGAGTGTGTTGGAACGGTAGTTAGGCATGAAACAGGTGTCTGTCCGTTGCGTGAGTAATTTGTGAAAGAAGGAATTGAGATAGGGGGTTGAGGTACAGAGAGCCTTGTATATGATATTGGAGAGTATGGAGACTGAGAAGATAAGAGTGGGATGAGAAAGTCGAGTGGAAGTGTCCCCTTGCTTATAAGCAAAAGTGGACATAGGTTAACCTCTGAAAAATATCGTCGCGTACATTTATGAGTTATGGGTCGAGGCTTCCCAACAACATATGAAACTGGATCCTTTGTGAATGACTGCTAGGTACCAATAATACTCAGGGTCTAGTCCTCTGCTAATTGCTTATAGTATTATCAAAAGAAATTATTATTCCCATAAACTCTGTATTTGATATTCTCACACACAGAAGGGGATGTACTTTTTTATCTTAAAATTATACATTTGATACCTGAATTGGGAAGATATAACGTGTTGGAATATATACAATCTATCATACCCAATATCCAAAGAATTCCTATATGAGAGGGATTGTAAAATATATGTCTCAGTAGGCTTTGGGTTAGAACCTTACTTGACTTTGATATTTGTACAATTTAAGTGTACCTATATATCAACCCCGTGTAAGCTATACCTATCTTGTATCTATTGACCAGATATCATGAATCAATATATACTAAAACTAAAAGGGGTTGAGCTAGATGATGCTTGAGCTAGCGGATTGAAAAATATCATTTATGAAATTCTCATTCTTCTTATTGAGATTGGTATAAAAGCCCCCTTTATCCACCGGTCTCCCAATACCCAGCTCACTCTTCACAACCTCTAATATGACAACTCAGCTTCTCCGGAAAGTATTGGTCAATACCATAGGCACAAATCCACATATCCTCAGTTGTCAACCTACACTTCTCTGATCGTCCCCTACTGAACACTCGCACAAGCAAACACTAGTGTTCGTTATAGGGCCTCCGGGGCCCCGAAAACCTGGGCCCCTGGTGAAGTTCACGGCCCCGGCCTGCTTACCGGCCCTGGGCTGGGAATATTGTTGGCCATTCCTTCCAACTACCCGGGGCTGGGGCTCCGCCCCACCTATTGCCTGGACATGCCCCAGTAAAATTTGAGTGGTGAATAACAGGGGCCTGTCCAGGGAATAATTGGGGTTGGGTCCCTGACAGGGGCGGGGCGTGGAGAAGGCACAACATACGCCCCCCGGGCCTGTGTAACGGCGGGGCCTCCGAGGGTAAAACCAGCCCCGTTCCGCCCCGTAACGAATGCTAGCAAACATTTTCTTTACTATCTTTTTCCTTTAAACCTATTTCCTCCTCTTCACTCACCTGGGATGCCAAAAAGAAAATTAAACCGACCAAACACAACACCACTACAATACATCCTAACCAGAGTGCAAATGAGAGTGATTTGGGCGCAATGGGGTATAGACTTGTGGGGCCTTCAATTAAGAATATTGGTCAGGAGAAAGCTAGAGAGTTGTTCATAGGTACACTAGCAGGCGGGGGATCCTCCCGACAGAGTTGTAATAGCAAAAATTATAAAGTACAGCCGAGATGGGGGATCTCTTATCCCCAAGGCTCCCTTGTAGTGTCATTATCAAGAAAGTGTGACAGATTGACACTCGCATAGCAATTTCACTGGAATAGGTCCGTAGTAGAAGGCTTCCTGATGGCTGCACTGGAGTTCATAGTCGATAATAATAGTTAACTTGAAATTTGTTCAAACTAAATTATCTAATTTACAATTAATTAATTATATTTGGGGTATGGAGTGCAGCCGATACTAGTCATATTAGCCTCCTGGTTCAGTACCTAAGGTTTGTTGATCATATCATGAACATTATGGCTGGGAAGCCTGACTGGGCTACACTGGATCAGATTAGGAGGAATCACAATATAGATGGCAGCAGGCCCACACCACCATCTCTTCCTCCTGGCGAATGGCTATGACCTCCACCTTAACGTAGGGTTAGTCGTCCCCCTGCCCCTCTCCGACCTCTGGGTAGTGCCGGCAAATGCATTGGCGATGATAATTGCTCCAACAAAAACCATTGCCCTCTGCTGTGCTGGTCCTGGTTTCCTGAAGATGTAGGATGTGCTAGGCATTGTGGTAGTAGCAGTACAAAAGGTGCCAGCAGGGTTGGTACTGGGGAACCCGGATGGGAATAAAAGAGCAATGGCAGTAGGGGGTCATAGTCGAGAGAGTTCTGGGATATCTGGCTCACGTGTGACTGGGGGAGACAATGAGAGAAGTAATGCTGCTAGTACTCACAAAACTGCTGCTGCCGGTGAGAGTGGTGGTGCCTCCAGTGATGGGGATCGTGCTACTTGAGGTGCTACTTGAGCTGTTAATAACGGGGCTGCAGGGAGTGCTGCCTGTGGTGCTATAGGAGGTAATGTTTGTCAGGTTGATAGAGAAGAGACATCAAGGACTCATGGTAGTTGTACCCTTACTGTGTACTAGAGTTCAGCAGTTGCCCACTCCAGGTTGGACTGCGAGTAGTGGGACTCATAGGCAGGCGAGCAGTAGTAGTTGGACTGGGTTGAAAAGTGCAATTCGCATATGCTTGGGGGTAGTGGTGGCATATGAGGGGTTGTGGGTACCTGTATGAGTGGTGCGGCCTAAGTATTTTCTAGAATTATCTCTAATGTGCTTTAGTGTCGCTTAACCCTTGTTTGCTATCATAATTACTTTCTCGTTATATTTTTTCCATCATAATATCTATGGGACCCTTCTGCACGGGGCCCAGTATTTTATCACTTTTGCTTCATAAATGTACCATTTGCATCAATATATATTATAGAGCTCTAATAATACTTCCAAATGACCTCCGATTGGAAACTATGTAGATGATTGACTCAGCATAGTTACTAACTAATTGCATTATAAGTATGTTTTGATAGTATGATCACGGACATATGATTATTGGGGTATGAATATTAGTACATGATTATGGGCTTATCATTATAGGTACAGTCACTCGACAGAAGTGTTCGTGATTTGTCAGATATTAGTCATACCTCGCCAAATTAATACTTGAGTACAGCTACTCCCAACGGCGAACGCAACCGCCACCGAACGATCGTGACACAGCGACCGTGTTCTTTTGAGTTCTACCCGAGTATACAGTAACCAAATATCTTTTTTTATTATCCTCCTTCCGAGTCTATTTTTCATTTAATTCCTACAATGGTTAATCGATCAGGACCTGTTAAATATGCACCTAAAAAAAAAAACCCAAAAACTGCCCGGCGCGAAATGACCAATGCAGAAAAGGGAATGATACTCGCATTTTTCTACTGTTTAGGCAGCATTGCACAAGTGGCATCCCTTGTCGGTCGGCCCTGGTCCACAATTAAGAGCTTCCTTATACGCGCTACTGAGCGAATGTCAGTGGATAATCTTCCTCGCCCCGATTGCACTCCAGTCCTTAGCCGGCAACAGCGTCGCACAATTATCCGGGCTGCCAAATCAAATCGCGAAATGACCAGAGCTGATTTCCGGGATAGATATGCACCAGGTGTTTCATGTGCTACTGGTAAATACCCCAGAGCCTGAGTGATAATTAATGCTTCAAGTTCCCTTATTCTAATATTTGTTATAGTGGATAGAGTTCTCAGAGAGGCCAATATGAAGAAATGGATAGCCAAATTCAGACCCCAGCTCAAGCCTGAGCATGTCACCAAAAGACTCAATTGGGCGCTGGCTCACAGAGATTGGACCAGTGAGGACTTTGAAGGGGTTATTTGGAGTGATGAATGCAGTGTGGAGAAATCCAAGGATCCAAGACAGCATTGGGTATTTAGGGAGGCTGGAGAAAAATGGTTGAATGATTGTGTTCATCCAAAGGAAAAGAATAAGGGAATATCCTTAATGGTTTGGGGCTGCTTTTGGGGTAAGAATAAAGGACCTTTAGTTCCTATTACTCAAGGTAATATTACAAAAACCAAGTCTACTAGACTTTTGAGAAGACACTTGATTCCTGTTATTCACCAAATGTTGGCTTGTAGTATTCATGATTTTCTTTTTCAGCAAGAAAATGCCCCTGTTCACAAAGCGTATAGTGTTATGGATTGGCTAGAGGCTAATAATATTGATGTGTTTGAGCACCCCCCTTATTCCCCTGATCTGAATCCTATAGAGCATGTATGGGTGGAGCTTAAGAAGAGATTGCATCAGCAGTACCCAAGAATTGGAAATACCCCAGGAGGAAAACAGGCTGTTAAGAGGAGGCTAGCTCAGGTGCTTCCTTTAGTATGGGAGACAATTCCTGAAGAGTTTTTTGAAAAGCTTTGGAAGTCAATGCCTAATAGGGTGGCTGCAGTTTTAGAGGCAAGGGGTGGATACACCAAATATTAGCTATTTGTTTTAACCTTTCTTATTATTAAATTATTTCTATTTCTATTTATTCTTTTATTATCTACACCAGTTGATCATTGTTCTTTAATTGTTAATGATAGAGGGTCGATTGTGAACGGGTGATGGTTGATCGAGGACATTTAATCATTGCGCGCGCGAGCCCAGAGTTGCAACGCCACTACCGATGCCCCACCTACCAAATTGCGCAACCGCAATTAAACATGTCTCAAATCACGAACACTTCTGTCGAGTAACTGTATATAATTATCGGCATTTGGTCTTTAGTGTATGATTCTCAGAGCATGATTCCATGGGTATGATTCTTAGGGTATGATGCTATGCAATGGTTCCTAGTAGATTCATTGGGGTGTATGTAAGATTCATAGTTTACAGCTTGGACGAATAATCACTGGTTTATTAATCTGGGCCATAGTTCTTAGCATATGGGGGGAGATTTCAGAGTATATAATGTTGGAGGTATGATTCTGAATGTATGACAAGCTTCTCGCCCTCTACTTTCCCCCCCCTACATTTCTAAAACTCTTCTACAAACCCGTTTTGCTTCCAGGACACACACCACCTCCCCCCGCCCCTCTCCGTCCTATGTCGGAAATACCCCCCATCCCCCCAGGCAATCAAGAGCTGGCGGCCGCCATCTCACGATCCTCCAAACCTCGCAACCTCCAGGTCCCCCTCTCTCCCTCCCCAGTCCCGAGGCCCACTCCCCCCCTTGCCTTCCTCGCGGACATCTTTCGGCAGACGAGGGATGAGCTGCGCCTCCCCCCCAACCTGGTCCCTGACCTCTCTGACTCCAGCCTCCAGTCCATCACCCCCGGTGAAGGCTCCATCCTCTCTATCCTCTGCTCGACAGTCTCCGGCATAGTGGCAATCACTACACAACTCGAGGCCGTCACCAAAGAGATCGATGACCTCAGAAATGAGAACGGCGAACTCCGCTCACAAATCCACGACTTCTCCTCCCACATCACAAACGCTTCGGTAACCCCGGAAGACCTCACCCCCATCACCTCAGCCCTTCGTGACCTGTCACATAGGGTCTCTGCCCCCACACCGGCACCGCCCCCCCGCCCCCTGGCCCCGGCTAAAACCACTCAACCCCCTCACCCCCCCAGCCGAGGCGCCCCACAAGGCCCCACCACACAGCAAAAGTCCCTCAATTCCCCCCCCCCTCCCCCCCTCCTCGCACCAGTAAACCCTGCAATTCACTGCCCATACTATGATACAAGACTCGGAAAAATGTTCGGCAACCCCGAGCTTTACGCCAAGGCTTTCCCCCACTCCTGGGAGGCGGAGCAATTCCGCGCCGGAGAATACGACCTGTCAGTTTTCACAGACGCTACCCTGCACCCGGACTACAAGCCCAAAAACCAACCATCGTACGCCCAGGCGGCCGGCTCCGGAGGAAAAGGCGGAAAAAAGAAACCCAAGCAAACGAAGACCACAGAGGTCGCGAGCAATGAGGACAGAAACTTAAAAAACCCTGCTCCTCCCCTCCCCTTCGCTTCTAGACGCTTCTTTGCCCCACCCTCCTTCCATGCCCCTCACGCCCTTTCGAGACGTATCGCCCGTTCCCTCCCGACATCGTCGCCAATGCCCTCACCGATTCAAACTGCCTTCTCCCAAAGGGCTTTTTCGCAAAAGTCAACGACCGAGGAGCAGTCTCGCTCACCTGCACTGACCCACACACGCCGGCTTCTTCCTATGCCCCCTACTTCGACATCCTCACAAGGCGCCTCAACCAGGCCTTTCCAACAGGCGACAACCCCTGGCTCCCCTTCTGCCTTGCCCCGACCGCTGTACAGCTGGTCATACACAGCATCCCCACCTATGAAATGCCCGAAGACGACGAGCAACTATACCCCCATCTCAAAGCATCTATTGGTTTCGCGAAAGCGGTCCAAATCCAATCGGCCAGGTACCTTAACCCTGACCGAGCTACTCGAACCGCCAAAGAAGCGCTTTCGGTGGTCGTCTCCGTTGACCCCGACGACGTTCCTACTCTCACACCATATATCTTCCTCTACTCGGAACGCCGGAAGGTGGAAAAAGCTATCTCCGCCAACCGGTACACACAATGCTCCAACTGCTGCCGTTTCGGCCACGCCGCCGGGCGATGCAAGCAGAAACATCCATCCTGCCCCATCTGTGTGCTTCACCATACCAAGGCCGCTCACAGGTGCCAAAACCCCACCTGCCCCAAAGGGGGCAACGAACGACCCGTGGCTGACTGCTGCCCTACCTCACCCCCCCACTGCGCCAACTGCGGCGACGACCACACCGCCTATGCTAAGGATTGCAAGTCCCGCCCTATCCCCCCCGCCCGCCCCGTGCCCCCCCCGGAGTCTGTCCGCTCCTCCGCATCCTCGGACAGTCAAGAGTCCATGGATGTGGAAGAGGATGGCGTGCCAGCACCCACTGCTTCCCAGGCCCACCCAACCTCCGATCCTGGCCCTGCCACCCCCCGCCCCGTAACCGCCGTTCATGTGCCACCTACAGGCGCGACAGGTCCTGCTCCCTCAGGCCCCCCCGCGCCCCCCGTAACTCCAGTCAACCGTCGGGGTCGTCCCCGCCATGATTAACGCCCAACCCCCTAGCAGAACCGAGGGGCCGGCCCCCTCGCCCAAGATCACCCTCTTTCAACACAACAGCCTGGGAAGCTGGGATGTGTTCCTTTCATTGCTTTCGTCATTTTCAACGCGTCACCCTCCACAGCTGGTCTTTCTACAAGACCCTCCATCCTCCAAGGGCTTTTTACCCCTGTTTAATGGGTACAAGTCCTTTGCCCCCCCCTCGCCCCTCCCTAAGGTGGCCTGTTATATTTCTTTTGAATTTTTAAAAACCAACCCTGCACTTCCAGTGTTCACGCCGGGCGTGGATGACTACATGCACATTGATATTTACACCCCCTTAGGCTGCTTCGGCACCAGTTCTCCTTACTTCCGCCTGGCAAACATTTATTCACGTTCCAGGTACCCTCAACCACACACAGTCAAACCAGACCAGATTTTTGTTGCCCTTAACGTCCCCTACCTTGTAGTAGGAGATTTCAATATTCACATCCCCCGCACCGACCCCCTCCGCCTTCCCTCCTCTCAGGAAGCCTCCATCGCCGACACCTACTTCGACAAAGCCGATGACCTCGGCTTTACCTGCATCAACACCCCGGGGGAGTACACTCGGTACCCCCTCTCTGGCCCCCACAGACCTAGTGTCATAGACCTAGCCTTTGCTAACCCCGCAATGTTTCCTTTCGTACACAACTGGAACACCTCAGCTTTACCCTCCACCGGGTCGGATCACGTCCCCATCTCCATCTCCCTTTCAGCTCCCCTCCGAAACGCCCCTCCCCCCTGGCCAAATGGGATCTCCTGGACTGGACAGCCCTGGAACCTACCCTCGAGGCCTTCCGCGTCCCCCTTCCCCCCCTCACCCCTCCCCTCAGCAGTTCGACGCCTGGTTCTCGGCCTCTCTGTCCTGCCTAACCTCAACGCTTAGAACGGCTGCCCCCACATCGAGACCATCGGCCAAGTCCAAACCTTGGTGGACCCCCCTCCTCACCGCGCTCCGAAAGGAGTACAACAAAGCCACGCGAAAAGCGAAAACACTACAAACCGTACATGCAAGGGAAACAGCCAGGCTCTCCAGGAATGGTTACTTCAAAGCCATCAAGCGCGCCAAGTCCACGTACTGGGCTGATTTCCTGGCCAAAACCACCCCCAACAACATCTGGACCGCCAAGAAACTTGTCACTCCCAGGCAAGCGACGAGGTTCCCATCCCTCCCAGGCGCAAACGACCCCACCTCTATCAACAACGCCCTCCTCGCTCATTTCTTTCCGCCTGGGACCGAACCCCCACCCAGGGGGCGGCTCTCACCCGTTCCCAACGCGCCCCCCCTCACCAGAGACGAAATCTCCTCGGCCCTTGCTAGATCCTCGCCCTCCTCGGCCCCAGGACCTGACGAAATACCCTACTCCATTTGGAAACACATCCACAAAGACTACCCCGATATACTCCTAGACCTCCTAGGCCCCCTCCTGACATATGGGTACCACCCCCCTTCGCTGAAAATTGCCAACTGTGTCGTCTTGGACAAACCAGGCAAAGCCTCCTACGACTCCCCCGCGTCCTTCCGCATCATAGTTCTGCTAAAAACCGTCTCCAAGATCCTGGAAAGAGTTATGGCGGTCCGTCTATTCCCCCTTGCTAAGTCATCCGGCCTGCTCCACCTCAACCAATGTGGCCTGGTGCCAGGTCTTGGCACCTTCGACGCCTGCACCACCCTGGTCCACTAAGTTAAGACCCTCCAACGCACCCACCGCAAGGTATCCTCCCTCTTCCTTGACATCAAAGCCGGTTTCGACAATGTCGACGCCCTCACCCTCCGCAAATACCTCCTGGATAAAAACACCCCCAGATACATGGTAGACTGGGTCTCCTCTTTCCTCTCGGAACGAAGGTGTACCCTGGTCTACCAAGGTTCACCCAAGACCCCCTCCCCGGTCACAGTGGGAACGCCTCAGGGTTCCCCCATCTCCCCGCTCTTGTTCCTCATTTACGTGGCACCCCTCCACACCGACATAAAAGGAGGCCTTATGCTCTCGTACGTCGATGACTTCGCACTCACAGTCTCCTCCCCCTCCTACCGTTCCAATGTACGCCGGCTGCAAAGCTTGTTCACAGCCCTATCCCTCCGCGCCACGACCCTAGGTGTGGCCTTCTCCATCCCAAAAACAGAGCTCATCCACTGGCACACCCCAAGCCAAAGAGGCATCCTCAAGGCAAACAACCCGGTCACCCTTAACGACCAGATCTTCCCCCCCTCCGAAGAGGTAAGGTGGCTCGGTTACTGGTTCTCCCCTGCCCTCAACACCGTCAACCACGTCGAGAGACGGCTAGCCCTGGCCAATGCCGCGTTCTCCTTTATAAAAAGAGTCGCCTCGCCAGGGGCTGGAGTCCGTCCCTTCCTCTCGCACCGGCTCGCCATGGGCCTCATCCTCCCAATCCTCACCTACGGCGCGGACCTCTTTGTCCCAAACACCCGCTCCACCGACCGCATGAACACATTCTGGCACAGAGTGCAGAGGTGGACCACCAATTGCTATTTCGCCACCCCCATCCCTATACTGTCCAGGGAAGCGTGCCTCCCTCCCGTCGGCCGGTACTGCAAGTACAAAAGACGCACGGCAGCGCTCAGGCTCTGCTGCTCACCACCCTCCCTTAATCCAGCGGCTGCCCGCCTCCCTCCCACCTTCCCCTCACTATCCAATTTCAGGGCCTCTGATACTTGCCGCCCAATGACTATTGGTCTCTCGTCCGTCTACCTCCCCCTTAGCTGGAAAACCCCGGTTCCCTCCCCCCCAATGAGAAGACACCTCCCCATAGACGAACTCGCGCACATGGCCTTTCCCCTCGGGCACGGTTTCAATCGTTTCCCCCAGATCGGCCGGGCACCCCTCCCCCCATCCGAAGACATCCCACCCCCGACCCTCATGGCACGGACCTACGCCACACTTAAAGAAAGGGCTCACAAACTCCTACCCCAGGACTGGGAAGACTCCCTCCCGGCACCCCCCCACTACGAGCACCCCGCCTCCACCACCCCCCACCCCTTCATGCGGCTCGACAAGTTCGCCGCCGGCCGTATACACCAAATGCGCTCCAGCAAAAGCTACCTGCTAGCCCACCCCACCTGGCGGGACGACCCGGACCGCCTGACCACCTGCTCCCGGTGTCGTGAAGCCCCAGAGACCTTCGAACACGCCGTCCTTCACTGCCCAGCCAGAGCTGACGCCAGACACTCCCATCTAAGTGGGGTAGAAAGCCTCTCGCCCGCGAGCCCAATTTGGAACCATCCACCCTCCCTCTCAGCCCTTCGGCGTTTCATCCTAGACACCCGCACAGGCTTCCCCCCAGCGACCCCTCCCTTCTGGTTCAATAATGAACGTCAATCACCCATACCTCCCCCCGTCCCAGATATATCCCCCAGCCTCACCCCCCACCCTACGACCTATGCATTTGTTTTTGTATTTCTTTTAAAAGGCTTACGAGGTATGAAGTGTGTTGGATCTTCCCTATATAATGTATGTTTTTGACAGGCGAGGCCGCGGGTTTTTGGCTTCCATAACTTAGTAACATCGAGAGTGGGAAATGGTTTCTTTTGTTTATGTATTTGCTTTATAGGTTTTGTTTTTTCCATAGCCTCCGCTACATGAAGCTTTTTGTACCTTAAAACAATGAACGCATGATATAAAAAAAAAAAAAAAAAAAAAAAAAAAAAAAAAGAAGATTCTGAATGTATGATAGCATAACTGGTTCAACATCTTAAACACTAGAAACCTGAGAAAACGGGGCAGGACATCAAGATAGGCCTTGTTGGTAAAGTCAAAGTAAAATCTAGACTTGTTATCAGTGAAAAGACAATACTTTTGTATATCAGACGACAAGTGAAAATGAATATATAAAACCAATATTGGCTATGGAGGGAAATTATGGAAAATGCCAAGAACGTGATGGGGAAATTTGATCGAAGGGTGCCAATTTGAGACCTTGAACGGGGCGGGGACATGGACGGCAGGAGTGGCGGACAAGGACAGAAGAAACAGCCCAGCCTCCAGCCATTGGGCGGGGCTGGGCGGGAAGTTTAATATGTGCGTAGAGTGTTGGGGCCCTGGAAGCGCCATAACCAACACCCCCATGTCCAGAATGATGTAAGGCGAGTATTGAGACAGCAGGTTGCTCGTAATGCATACTGAACTCAAATTGGGGGCAAACTCCTTCTTTACAACCTATATAGCTTCCCCGCAGATAGTGCTCAATTTCAGCATACTCAAAGTCAACTGGTACAGTTACTTTCTCCCCTCCTTTATATGTGTATTTGTGAATATATTTCACCGCTTGCACTGGATAGCAACCCTTAATATGGCTCTGAACATTGTAGCACAGTAACAATTAAGAGTTCCATGAAATTACTCTACATTTGTCAATTGCTGCAATAGCTGTATCTCAAGAGCCCTGAACCAGAATAGTAAGTGATTGTCCAGTATTCCATCACCTCTAGAGTGGATAACCAATTTTAGTAACAATTATTTCTTCCTCAAATTCACCTGGATAACACTTATGACATGTGGTAACCATGGCAGGGTTAAGATCTTTCATTCATAGTATATTTGCATTTCCTCCAGCACATTGTACATTTACAATTTTGTTCTAAATAATACTCCTCAACTGATTACCAATAGTGTTATTTTTAGTTTAGATCTCTGTACAAATAAAGCGGTGAATAGACACTAGTGTAAGGAATTCCCAGTCAGGTGTTAGATAGACTAAATTATGAGCATGTGGTAACCCAGGCTTCTGAGACTCAATAGTCAAAACCCAGCCTTATCAAAAAACCAAAAAGCTTCTTTTACATAATTTGATCATACAAATCCCCTACCATGAGATGAAAAACTCTAGCTATGAGATTTCGATATGCTGCTGCAGTGTAACCAGGTAAGTGCTTCTGTTCAAGTCCAACTTATCTGGGATATTCAATTAAGCTGAGAAACAGATATGCTTTGCCAAAGTGGGGAACGAAAGCCATACTCACCTGATACCACTGTGGCCTGAATATATCTCCTCAACATATGTAGATGGCAAAATTATTATTTTTCCAATATTTTCCCAGTTCACAGCTTTTAACCCTAGCAGATGATACAGTCTCTTGAACAATTCAATTCGCATATGATGCTAATTTGCTCTTAGCCAGCTGCTCACTTTTTTAAAGAAAAATTGCCTAGGCATCACCTATAAACTGCTGCAATAGAGTATGAGCAGGAAGGATGGTCAGTAGCTTATCTGGTTCAGGATAGAGGCGGAATCTATAGTAGGCTCTCTGGTCCATTCTCAATGGTAGAGCATAATTCTCTCCACTATTGTGACTCCTTCCCCAATGCTAACCAGGTTCATCAGCAAAAAGTTAATCTGGGTCTGATGCGTGGGCACTGCGTCCTGACTTTTGACTCGCGATGTTTTAGGTCCCCTGCGTCCTGCGTGTCCTGAAGTCAATTTCAATACCCATTCCGTCTGGAACGCAGATTTTACTCCACTGGCATCCAGGCGCCTTCCTACTGCCCCTGGCCTGAATGTATAGTCAGGACACACCTCTTCCTTCCTACCCCCTTTCCTCCGTCCTAACACCTCACCAACAGACATCCTTTCCCTCCCTGTTCTGGGTCTCCTCCCGACGCATTATCCAACGCATTAAGTTACGAAAAATGCCTTGGGTTCATCCTTTCCCAAATCCTTGCACCATGTTTCCCACTCCATGGTCCTGTCGGTTCCCACTCCCTGGCTCTGTCGCGCAAGTTTAATAACTTATATATTTGCATGTTAAAGCATATAGGCCCAGCCCACTCCTTTGTTGTTCTAGAGATCTTCTTAAACCTCCTTAAATTCATACTCTGGTTGACAAGCCTGCTGTGATGCGTTTCTGGGATGAGATACGCTAGTCCTATGATTGTTCCTATATCCACAATGGTCAGTTTCCCGGCATCAACCTTCAGATGTAGGGTAATAAGGCCATCTACATTGACGGGCACTCTGCGTTAACCACATTCATGAATTCAACCCCTGTAAGGCTGTTGATAGTTTCCTTGTTCGTGTCATCCCACATTTGGCAAAGAGCTCTGAGCTTGACCGGGGAACTCCCTCTAAGCCCACTATATGGCCGCTCGCTCCAAGCCGCTACTGAAATAGAATCAGGCATGCGGGCCGGGTTACAGTGGAGTCGAGTATCACCAGACCTGGCCCAGTGTATATCGTTAACAGCAGTTTCATTGTACTCAAGCACTGGGATTTCAAGTGTTATCATCAGTTCAACTCGAAGGGATTAAAGTACTTCCAGAACCTTCAGAAGCCTGCACCGATTATAAGATTTAGCCAGCTCTATGGTATCATTTCCTGACAAATTGTTTCCAAGGAGATATTAGACACCCTAAGAAAATTCTTGACATTCAGTATCACATCATGTTCTCCTTTAAGAATCCGAGGATAGGTTGCTGGGACTGCAGCGGTTCTCATTTTCTCTAAATGCTGGACCACCGCCAGTGGTTGATGTGCTCTGGTAAGGCCCAAGAATCCTAAGTTCAAAAGTCTTATCCGGATTACATGCTGCCTCACTTGGCTGCTTAGTAACTGTCACACTCCCTCAATTTTGTTTCAACCACTATACCCGTTCTGGATCTACTTCTTGTGCTTGAGCTCTCAAACTTGGTAGAATATATAGAAATATTGCCAAACTGGTTCATGTGCTTGCGAAAGTTACTTATTGGATCCATCTTAATATAGGTGCAATAGGATTAGGCATGTATCAAGTCAATACATTAGTCATTTTCTTCCTGGATGTTTTCCTTCCATACCCGGACCTCTTCGATCTAGCACCTTTCTCGTTTACTAGAGTATACTGGCACTGTAGCCTTTGCGCCGGCCATCAGCCTTGGCCTGCTTCTGTTTCGATATCCAAAACTCCACAAAATATCTTTTGTCAAAGTGAAAACATTTTGTATAGTCTTCCATATACTATAGGGTCTCGTCGATATGGCTTCAGTATTGAGTAATCATTGCTAAAATCAAGTAGTAAACCAACATAGATAATTGCACATTTGAAACCTTGTACTTGTCTGCCCTCAGGATATGTCAATATCACGGCGAGGACTCCCAACATACACTATCTAGAATCCTTGGCTATTTTGCTTCCTAGTGCATATTCTCAAAATCAGCTTTTTCAGATGGATAGAATTCCTGGTACTTGGGTAAAGCATTTCAGGGGTCGTCGAAGGCCTGCTGTTATCAGTGTTTCATTAGCAACCAAATTATCCAGTCCATCATATGCTTGAAGAGTCTTAGATAAAGCTAATGCAGCATATCCCTCATGTTCAGAAAAGGCACTGAAACTCTTTCAGTTCATGAAAAATATGTTAGCCAATCATTATACCAAGAGGTGGGTAAAGTTCGTTTCTTGCGTAATTAGTAGCCCGATGATGATTGGCACCAGTTCCTAAATAATAAGAAGTGACCTCCAATACCGGAGAGGCGTTGGTTTTTATCAGTATACAGTGTGGTGTGAGATCTAGTCCGCAATTGCGGTAGACAAGAGAAGGAAGCATTTCTGGATGTTCCCATCTGCACAGTGTATAGAGACGCGCTCTATGTTAGTATTGCCTCAGGGTTCAAAGATCAGTTCGAATACTCCCTGAAGGGTGTTGGCATTAATCTGTCTCTGGAGTTTGTCTCCTGCAGCGCTCATAGCTATTTTAGGCGGAATGGGAAATAGTCCATGAGGGAGAAGTGCGATTGATCCAGGTTTGTTACACCTGGTCAACCTCAAATTGCCGATAGTAATGTAGACTGGTCATGCCTTCTTGTCCAGCGAGAAACTAATAATATACATCTCATGATACTTCTCAATAATTGGAACCACTATCAGCCCATCAGGAAGTGTGTCCTACAGACTATTAACAACCTCAAAATGCTGAAGGATGGAGGGGTGCACTGCAATATCCAACATTTAGTCGGCGATATGCATCTCGGAACATATTGTCTGTCTATTCTGATGTAATTCTCGGCGCGGCGCATTTACTGTGATCTCGGTAGGTTATCTCTAGATGAGAATATATGATGCGGTCTCAGAGATACCAATGGTAGAACAGTAACCTGCTCTTGATATCCTCACTGACAACTTGTCGATCAAACCACCGTATTCGTGGGCAATGTGGATCCAACGATTGATGATGCTTCTCCAGTAGAGATATTGAGCAATAGGCAATTGACAATGGGTCAGGGAGATCATTTGCAAAGTAATTATTGATATGCGACTTCGCTACTTTACTCTCAATAAACCAAAATGCAGGTTTCAAACCTTTCGCATGGATGAATGGAGCCCATTGGTCATGATATATTTTCATGTTTGCTTGCTTATAGCTTTCGTTACAGGGCGGGGCGGGGTGGGTTTTGCACTCTGAGGCCCTGCAGTTAAACGGGACCGGGGGGCGTATTTTCTGCCTTCTCCCCAGCCCGACCCCATCCAGGGCCCAACCTGACTCATTCCCTGGAGGGTCCCCATTTTTCACCATCAAAGTTTTACAGGGGCCTGTCCGGGGCATAGGTGGGGAGGGGCCCCGTCCCCGGGAATGTGGGAGGGAAGGCTAAAAATATGCCCCGCACTGGGACAGTAAGCGGGTCGGGGCGCAGAAATTTTGGCGAGGACTCGGCATTTGAGGGGCCCATAACAAACACTACTTACTTATATCTATCGAGTTCACCAATTGCTCCTCCGGCATGTTCGTAATATGTCTATTTAATAGCAGACCAAGAGATGTTGACATTAAGTGAGTTAATATTGAAGGCATACGTATGATCATTAATTGGGTCGCATTTATGTCCAGCTGGATCGCTGTCAGGATCCAATTCCTGGATGTAATTGTGGGGCTCACTCAGTTCATTCTGGTAAATTATCTCAGTTCTGGGGTCGGTAATCCAATTCGGAGGTGGATCTCAGAAGGTAGCACCAGGTATGATATCTAGATTTGCATGCCCCTTTCAGAGTAGTGTCTCGTATTGGCCTGCACGCATGCATCATCTTTAACTACATAATCAATATTTGACTGGCAACATAGATGTAACGTCTGTTTATTTCAGAAGTCGTGTATATTCCAAGGGTTGACGTAACTTGAAGTTTGTAGCGTTTGTCTTATGAACACGTAAAAGCTTGAGCAGCTGGGCCAGGTTCCACACAGGCTTTAAACAGTCACTGTGGAATCATTTTTGCGTTGTTTGTCGCGCTATCAGGTGGGTTTAGCTGTTTATAACTTTACGTTCAACTTGAGAAAGATTATCACTCGAACAGTACGGCGACTAATCTGTCAATTCTTGATTCAACTTGCAAGCAACTCAAGTAATTGATGATAGTTGCAACCTCTCTCGACCGTCTGAGTGTTGTCTATAGAATCTGCCTTGTTACTGACGGAAGAAACTTCATACTAACATTAATCTCACAATATCTACAATCTCAATACCAACAGCATCCACCCTCTTCACAACATAAGACTCTAATCTTTCAGAAGACTATCTATATAGCCCCCAATGTAGTGGACATGGTGCAAAAGATCAAAAATTTACAGTACCTGCATATGGTGAATCGGGGAGAGGGGCAGGCCCCGCTAGCGAGGCAGACCTATCAACTTCCGCTGATGTCTCTCGCAGGGCGAATTTATAGGAGGCACTCAAATCCTAACAGTACATGTATTACGGCTCATAAATACAGCACTGGGTTCACTGCTATTCTATAGGAGTCTGTGTATGGGGCAGGGTGGGACCTTGTGAACGCTCTGATGGTAGCCTGGAACTATGTGTCACAAGTCAAGACTAGTATTTATCCTGACGCTGACTTCCACCAAACCGTCGTCAGCTTGAGGAGATTTCACCCTACATGTAACGAACTCACCACAGCATGAGTGGCAAATGATATGGTTCGTATCCAAGAGATCATTGCGGGAGTCATTCAACTCCTTAAGGACTGGATGAAGAAGCTGTTTAATACAATCAAGAAACTGGAGAGGGCGCCCCCCATTTTCAGCCGGGAGTCCTCTTTGCACCGGAGATTTCATGCAGAGAATTTAGTAACAACAAACATCCCAGCTCAGTGGGGTCTGGCAGTGGGTGAGCCGAACATAGCCCCTGTTCCCCACTGGCAAAACGCTCACACATACAAGCTTCATCCCACTCCAATTGGGAACAAACAAGTACCAAGACCACCGCCTATACGGAACGTAGGCCCTGTTCCCTATTGGCAAATCCCTCCCACGGGCTACACTCCTCCCACTCTACCTAGCAACCACACAGGGCTAGAACCACCCCTATTACCTCAACCTGAAGTTGCTTACCCTGATCCACCTGGGAACAACCAAGCGGCTGGGCAACCCCACCTACCTCCCCGACTGGTTGCTGACTCTACCCCTCTAGTTGTTGATATCAGCAAAAATATTACATTGCCTCTTTTTCCGTCCTGTTTGTCCTGTACACCGAACGCTCCCAACGCGTATAATGTAAACTCTAGTTCCTGATGAGGACCCCCCAGCTCATGTCGTCCTGACGTGGCTCGTTTCCGCCCAGACCCAATGGACGCGGCTGGCACATTTTCCCCCTGTAGTCATGCCCTCTCCGCATAAGCTCTCACTCCCTTAGCACTTAATGCCCCCTTCTGATACTCCTGCTGCCCTGATTGCTGCCCATGATACTCTGATCTGCCCTGACTTCCTCCGCCAGATCTGGGAGAATACGCAATGAGTTTGAGGGCCCTAGTGATATCAATCTAGCTTGTGGGGGGGTTTGGACGAAAAGGGAGAAGAGGAGAGAAAGTTCGGAGCACCGCTCCCTGTCCTTCCCCATCCGAAACCCCCTACATCAGCAAAAGAAAAATCTGTCTTTTGTGCTCCATGGTCAGCCATGTCGTTGGGTTTTACGTTTTGGCTAATCGCGAGTGACCCCCGTTAATCATGATGCTTCCGATTATGTCCCCTAATAATTAGATACAAATTTTAATTTTAGCAAAATATGAGCTATTTTTATCAATATCTCATAGACATTTTACATTACAAAGTTGTATATTATGAACTCAAATTTCTCAACTTCGGTATGTAAAAGGTCCGTGAGTTCTTAATAAAAGTCGCTTATATTTTGCAGAAAACAGAATTAATATCATCTTCTTTAGTAAAACTAACGGGATTTTTAATATCGCGATCATAGGACTCACGATTTGCAAAAATGTAAAACTCAAGGACATGAGGCACAGGGGGCAGGCAGTTTTTGTGCTGATGTTCAAGCTCAGTTTATCTCACTTGCGGCAGGCAAACTCATTGTCTATTCTCCCAAATTGAGTGGACATGTCCCTCATTCGCACTTTGGCCCTACGCCTTCCCTGATCCATCACTGCCACTGGATGCCATACTGGCCGCTACCTCTGGTCTGGTACCATGTGCTCAACAACCTCCCCTGACTTCCGAATACAGTCTGCTGCCCACAGTCTTTCTCTGTCTGCCCAACACTTTCCCCAGCCTTCTGAATTCTCACTAGTCAGCTAGACTACATATCCATTCCTGCTCAGCTTATGTGTATCCGCCAGACACCCTCCCCCTCCTTTTTGTGAATGCAATTGCGAGCCTGACACCCTTGAACTGCCCTCTACACTTTAAGGTTTTGTTACTTCATGATTCTCTTCATCAGCAAAAATATCTGGTTCGCATCCTGTACTTCCTGACCGCATCCTGACACTTCCTAAGCTTCCTGTAATACAGCTTTCCATCCTGAGTAACTAAATTCATCTAATCCAAAAACGCGTTAGTTAACAAGATTCATTATATAGTTAATAGTATATATCCAAAATTTGAAGTCATGAAGTAGCCAGATGAGTGACTAATCGAGATATATAATTTTCCATGCCGAAAATGACCACTTGACTTTAGATCCCAGTATATACCCAAAATAGTAAAGCTATCATATTGCCGTTGAGTACAATCCACTCGAAATCAGTTCTTTATGATCTGAGTATGTAAATATCCAATATTTATATTTTATCTAAATTGTGGCTTGCTGAATTAAGCTATGGACTTCCCATTTAGAACACCTAGAAAAAAACTACACTGCACTATTTTTAAATTTTTTATTTTCCCAATTTAATCAATTTTCATTTTTCAGGAAGCACAGGATGCAGCCAGGATGCAGCCAGGAAGCTCCGGATGCGAACCAGAGATTTTTCCTGATGTTTCTATATAAAATTTATTTTCTTCCCTTTTTTTTATTTTTTTTTATTCAAATTTGCATTTTATTCAAACAACTATCGGGAATAATCAAGCATGCACCGTCAGGAATGGCTAAGAAAAACCCAAGGGTCACTTCCATAATAGGATCAAAACTGCACCCCCAAGACTCTATGGTATGGGCCCAACTGCAAATCTCGCACCTTAAAGAGCCAAAAAAAAGCTCCCCAGAGCAAAAGCAGGAGGACACAGAAAACCCTTGAGAAAGCTCCCTGGAACAAATCAAGAGGTAACAAAGGAGAGTCGGCCCACGCAAGAAAGTAAAGAAATGCGACAAAAGCGAAAATTTAACAAAGAATAAAACCTCCATCTCAGCAGGGGCCAGCCAACAAAGGGGTAAAAGTACTGGACCACGGAAACAATTACTTCGATCTCAAGACATTAATATTGATCAAGAAGGCAGTGCGATACCATGATAGAGCGTAACCGAGCATGCGACCGGGACCACCACGGGGGGCACACAGCCAGGATGGTAGTTGGGAACTAGCCAAAACGGGGAAGATAAGCTGTAACAGAGCAAATGGACGAAACCGAGAGGAGAGTAAATGGAGGGGTAGACAAGAGTCCAAGGTCCTGGCAGGAATGATAGAACAGGTAGCCCTCATGGGCGTAGAGGAGACGTGTTGCCGACCATGTGCTAGGCGAGCAGCATCACAAAGCGGTGGCGTGAGGCGAAACGAGAACCAAAGATAACTCTAGGCGACAGTATGTAGAGGGCCATTAAACTGCAAGGGAATAACATCAGGAAAATGTTTTTGCGCGGTCCACGGTGGTCCTGAACACTCCTGAACCACCAGGGGGGGTTTTGGTCCCCATGGTCCTCCCTGGTCCGCGCTGATCCACCCTGGTCCACTTCGCGTAACCGAGGTGCGCGACCGTGCACCAGCGCGCACCAGCGCGCACCAGGGAGCACCAGGGGGACCGTAACCCCCCCTGGTGGACCAGGACGTGTTTTTACATTTTCCTGATGAAGGGGAAGGCAGGAGAGGAGGTAACCGTGAACCCCTAAGCAAAAGAGCCATCAAAGGGGACAGAGGGAGAGGTGGGTGATTGACGGGGATGTCTCTGGTGTTGAGATTTCAATCGCCGGGTGTGTAGAGGAGATGGTTCAGGTTTATTTTCTTCCCTTATTACATCCTATAGTATACCAATACGATACTTGAATACCAATATGGGCATTTCCCTCTTCTCGTTCAGTTTCTTTAACGAGTGATGGCGCGTCTACTACTTCTTGCAACAGAGCTGCATCGTCTAAGACTTCCAGATTTCCCACCTCATCCAGCGGCATCACACACTGACTATGTCCCCTCCTTGTGTCTGCGTGACCGCCAGCTGCTTCTGATTCTTCATACTGCAGACTAATTCCAAACTCCCGCAGGGGTGTGTTGGAATTGTGAGATCTAATTCAAGCCCATTTTGCACAATTTGTCCAGGCAATAGAGTATCACTCCGTTCTCTGAACACCCTTTCTCTGCTCCTTCTAAATTTTAGTTGCAATGGTATCCTGATCCACTCCCTCATTTTTCTGAGCCAGATCCCTCTCGTACCGTCACAGGTTTGTATTTAGCCTTCTAGCAGGCCTCTGAACTTGTTAGATAGCTTAGCACACCTCTCAATCCATGCGGCTTTCATCAGTATCCTGATGCCTGGGCTTCAAGCGATCTGGACAACTCTGAAAACCGCTATTCGACATTATTTGTCTCAGTTTTGAAACTGGCCTCTGTGAAACCTACATTATCGATTAAGTTTCCAGTCTACTAGCATCGTAGTGAATCACACAATCAGGCTGCTCTCAAACTATTAAACACGCCATTGACCTTGTCTTGTAACTCCTCATCGATTATGCTTTTCCTTCTGGGGCTGGAGTACAATTGTGCGTATATTGTATCCAGGATCTATGGCGCTACCAATCTAAGAGATATTGACTCTCCGCTGAATCCAATGGAATCCTTTCTTACTATTGTTAGAAATCATCAGGGGAAACATTGAAAAAACTCCCTGTTAGTTCCTTGGCTGGCAAGTAAACCTATCTTCCTTCAGAAGGTATTCCGCCCTCGGCATGGAGGCCGCAGGCTTATCATTATCAAACTCATAGATTTTGGTTATAGCCTTCCTCACGGTATGCAAATACTGTGATTTGCACTCACTGTCCTTTAACTAGATCTGCAAACCAGTAGCCAGCAGGCACTGCCTTTAGTTTGGGAATCAGATATAGGTTATTGATGAAGTGTAACTTGGCTGGTAATCTGAGGCTTGGGTAGTGTCGGCAAAGTTGGGAAAGCCCATGGCATTCCATGGCATCGTTCGGGCAGCTGCAGACTTCTTCCGTCAGGATAATTGGGGCCAGAAATGGATTCACGAAGAATGTCCGGCCCTATCTCAGATAACATGCTCATTCCTGAATACTAGGCTGGAGCCCACAGGCCATATTCGGTCCGCTGCTTATCCGCACTCCAACTCCACTCTCCAATTCTAGCTTTCTTGGCTCTGAGTGGCTTTGTAACCTGCTGCTAGGTATCGCAAGATTTCCAGCGGGAGATCAGGCGATACTGAAGGACAGGAGGGGAAGCGTCAAGTGGAATCTCTGTAAGAGATATAAGAAAGATGAGGGACTAATAGAGTGACCGTTCAACTTGTAGTATATTAAAGAAGAGCGTTCCTGTGAGGCTTGAGAGTTCGAATCCTTAGGGGATCTCGAGCTCTGTAAATACAAATAAAGCATAACCAAATATCCTGTCCAAAGAGCAAATATCAAAATACAAAGCTACATGAGTAGCGAAACTTCTAAGTCCTAAACGAGGTCATAGAAGCGACAGGATATAACTAACAAAACAAGTAATGGAATAAAACAAACAAGAGATCGGTACTGATGTACTAATCCAGTAATACATAGTAGGAAAGCATAGGGTATCCTAATTGGGTATAAAACCAAAGGGTACAAATAAGAGAGTAAAGGAAGGTACTACCCAATAGGAAACTATAACAATAAAGAAAGTACAAGGATGGAATGTGCGTTACTAGGGGGTCCTAAATAAGCAATATCCAACGTCAGTATAGTAAGTAGCCGAGATGATAGTGGATTCCGTTACCTTCCCCCTAACAGAAATAAAACACAAGAAAGGTACATGATTCAGTTAGGCTTCCATCATAGTTTCTTCAAGGGAGGGGAGAGAGTAACACGTTTCAGTCTCGGAGTACTCAGAGTCTTGGATTGGTGCCCAGAATCCGTCAGAGTCAAGCTCTGGTGATAGAGGGAGATATTCGGGTTCTTGGACTGTCCAAGCTGACCAACATTCGTTATGAGTCCAAGGGAGGTGGAAGGGAATAGTTTCGTTATAGGTATCAAACCAGTAAGTTCTGACAGCGGGACTGGCTCCTTCAAGGACGTCAAGGGGTTCCCATGTTGCTTCAATTTCGTCATAGCCTTTCTAGTGGATTAGGAATTGGCGTTTCTTTTGATAGATTGGATCCTTCATAACCTGTTCAACTTCCCATTCTTGTTGTCCAGATGCATCGATAGTAACTGGTTCCTTAGAGGCGGGGTCTGGGAAGCCTGGGAAGGCTTTAAGGTTTGGTCTGAGGTAGATTCGAAGATGGCTGCGATGAATCCATGGGTGGATTCCTTGCATGATGGGAGGGAGGTTGAGTTTTTAGTTATCATGTTTGTCAGGGCCTTCGAGGACTGAGAAAGGTCCGAGCCATGGTCCAACAAGCTTGTGGTTTCGTCCTATCTTGGGTATATAGGGTACGGATCTGAGGGTGACTTCAGTCTTTACAGGGGTAATTGGGGATCCTTCTTTGCGTCTCTTTTGGCTAGTGGTAGTCTGGCGAGCTCTGGCCTTTTGAAGGGTGGTTCTTGCAAGCTGCTGGTTCTTTATAATCTGAGATGCAATATCATCAGCAGAGGGAACGGCAGTAGGCATGACTTTAACGCTAGGGAGGAGGTTTATAATGCCTCCAAAGGTAATCTCAAAGGGTGAGAGATCAGTGCTGTCACTAGGAGCAGCATTGATGGCGGTTTGGACATGAGGAAGGTGGCGAGTCCATTTGGTGCCTTTAGGGTTAACGAAATTTCAAAGGCATTGGCGGATGGTTCTGATTCTCCCTTCAGTTTGGCCATTTGTCTGGTGATGGTAAGCGGTAGCCATGTTGAGATCAATCTTGATGTTGGCCATAAACTGCATCCAGAAGAGGTAGGTGAACTTGGGGTCTCTGTCAGAGATGATAGAAGTAGGGAAACCATGTGGAGAGAAGATTCGTTCAATAAGGAGGTTTGCAGTTTCGACTGCAGTGATGTTTTGGGATACCGGAATGAGGTAGGTAAATCTGGAGAAACGATCCAACACAACTAAGATTAGATCCTTTTTGTTGTCGCTGGGGAAGGGTCCTGCAAAATCAATTGCAATCGAAGAGAATGGTTCTCTAGGGACAGAGAGAGGGGTAGCAACTCCGTCAGGGAGGGTTGTAGGTTGCTTGTTCATCTGGCAAAGGTAGCATCTGCGAATATAGTCTTTGAAATCGTTCCTCATAGTTATCCAGTAGAAGTGTCTGGAGGCGTATTTGAAACATTTCTGGGCTCCCATGTGTGCCATTTGTTTATGGGTGATGCTGATGATTTCGCTCCTAATGTTCTGTCCTTCATAGGCGGCTTCATAGGGGACATATGGCCAGTCTCGACTGTCATCCTCCTCTCTTTTAACAAGAAGTCCATCATAGAGAATCCAACTTGGATGGTTGGCATTCTTACTCACGATATTAAAGAGAGGATCGGTAGCAGTAGCCTTTCGAAGGCTGTAGTACCACTTGCCTTTAAGGTGTTGGGTGAGCTGGAAGGCGCGAACATCAAGGGCCCTAGATGGTTCATCAGGGAAAGGATCACAGTAGTCAACAGGGGCGTCCGGGATTGGGAGGTCATCGTCCTGTGCTGCATGATTCGAGGAGGGTCTGTCATGGGTAGCCATTATAGTCTGGTATATTGCATGTCCTGTGTTATTTGTAAGAGTGGGAGGGAGAGCCCATTTGTCTTTTGCTCTGCGCTTTGGGTGGTGAGGGGTGATGAAACAGGAGGTAGAGTAGAGGGGGCTGGGAGAAGGGATGTGCGGGGTCCTGAAGGATAGTAGTGGCGATCCTTTCCATCCATGTGTGCCTCACATTCGTCCCATACACAGGCTGTCCAGTGCATAGATCGATGTCTGGTAGACGTAAGAAATCGTTCCAACTCATCTCTGGGAGGAGTGGAAGTGGAGGGGGGTGGGCTGGCAGAGTATCCTGAGCTGGCGAGGGCAATTGATTCCAATTTGGTAATGGAGTCATGAATTCTTCCAATGCAGTTTGTGATAGAGTTGAGGCGTAGAGATCGTTCCATATGGTTCAAAGAGCTGTGAATCCTCTGTGCATGTCCTGCAAGCTGTGCCTGAGCTGCTTGGATGAGTATCGTGGTTACGGAGGGGTCATGGGGCTGGTCTTTGGTGCTGGCTTTGTTACTTTGCATCGCCTCGATTCCTTGTTGCAGGGTGGATTCCGTCTGATCCAGTCCTTGTTCAAAAGGACCTGGGTGGTGATCGATTTTTTCTGCCTCTGTCGAGTTTGGGATTGGGGCATCTTCAGTGTTCCACATTGAGATGTGTTGAGGTATAGCGAAAGGGTTGAGTGGTGTAGGAGAGATAAAAGATGGTTCGCTTTCAGGATCGACGGTGTGTGCAAGATTGAGGTCGTGCTTGGTGCTACTAGTCATGGCGGAATAGGCTTCTTTTATGGACTTTTTCTCAGTGGGGTCCACAAGGATCATTTCAGGACTTGCATGGCGCTCCTCATATATCCTGGAGAGGGCGTCTGCAAGGATATTGTCTTTTCCTGGTCTGTGGATAATATTGAAATCATAAGAGTGGAGGAACATTCTCCATCTTGTCTGGCGGTAAGGGAGGTTTGTTTGAGCTAGGAAGTATAATAGCACTTTGTTGTCCGTTACCACTGTGAATCTGGTACCAAAGAGCATGGGGTGGAATGATTGCACAGCATCGACAATTGCAAGGAGTTCTAACTCATGCACAGGGTAGTGCAGTTGATAAGTGGCGAATTTTCGACTATGGAATGCTGCAGGGTGTGCCTTTTCGGGAGTAGGTCCTTGGCCAATACATGCACCTGCTCCAACTTTAGAAGTATCGGTGAAGAGGTAGATTGGGTGGTGTGACTTATAGTCAATAGGACAGAGGGTGGTGATGTTTTTGGCTAAGTATTTAATCTGTTGAAACGCCTCTTCATGCAGGGGTCTCCATTCGAAATCTTTTTGGACAATTAGATCCGAGAGAGGGGCGCTAGCGGTAGCGAGGTGTGGTAGGAATTGAGCATGGTATATGACCACACCAATCAAGGTTTGCAATTTATTTTTCGATTTGGGGGTGTGCCAGTCTTGGATTCCTCGTATTTTTTAAGGATCTGCATGGATTCCTTGTTTATCTATAACATGTCCTAAAAGGGGTAGTTTATCGGCAAAAAATCTGCACTTGGATGGGGAAGCTCTGATGTTAAGGTCCTGTAGTCTCTTACAAACCTGGCGGATATCACAGATATGAGCTTCACAAGTGTCTGAGAAAATTGTGATATCGTCTAGGTATGCCCAAACTGTTTTTCCAATTAGTCTATCAAGGACATATTCGATAACTCGCATAGCTGTAGATGGTGCATTGCAATCTCCTTGCAGTATTACTTTGCATGCAAAGGTTCCGAAGGGTGTCTTAATTGTATTGAGGGTTTCATCTTTAGGGGCTACTCGAATTCGGAAATACCAGTTGGACAGGTCAATGGTAGATCTGTATTTCGCTCTGGGAACAGTTCTGAGAATCATAGATTGATTTGGAATGGTGCTATCGTTCTTGATAGTGATATCGTTCCTGGCGATCAGGTCTGCTAGGAGTCTGATTTCGCCATTGGGTTTGAGCTTTGGGAACATGTTGACAGGGTTGTTGGCTTCGCATGAATAGATTATTTTTTTATTCTTCCAGTCCTCGATAATTTCTCTGTATGCTGGTAGGATCTTGTCAGGGACAGTGAACATTTTCGGACTAGGTGCCGAAGTGGAATCAGTTAGATTGATGTGGTGGTTAATATCTCGGAGGGGCGTTAGTTCAGGGATCTTCTTAGATGGGAACACTTCAGGGAATTCTGAAATGAAGTCAGGGGTATCGGTATCTGCCATAGCAGAGAATCCGGCATTGTTTGCTTTCTTGCAGGTGAGGGTGATTCCTTTATCAGGGAAGGTGATAATAGCATTTCTGCAATCGATTATTGCATTATGGGCGGTCAGGTATGGCATTCCTAAAAAGATGTCATAGTTGTCTAGAGAGCAGACTAAGGCATCGGTGATGTCGCCCTTTTCATCTTCTACCTGGATCAAGGGTTGGGCCTTGTAATTGATGGTTGACCGAGATCCTTTAAGTGCCATTTTCAAACGGATAGGGGTATCGAGGTCTTTGGTAGGGATTTGGAAGGTGGAGATGAATTTTCCAGAGATTAGGTTATCTCCCATGGTTCCAGTATCCAATAAGGCCTTCGCTTTGTGGCCATTGACTGTAATGTAGGCTTCAAGGGCTCTGTTGGCAGTTCCAGATGGACCTACATGGTTGGAAGTGTTTGTGACTGTAAGGGTGTCTTGTTCTTCCTCTTCAGTGTGGTAGGACCGGCGGGGTTTTCCTCGTCTCTCTGGTCCTCCTCTTCTTCCATTTCCTCTCTGGTTATATCCTTGATTGTTGTGCTCATTTCCTTTCTTCTCATAGTAATTTTTGAGTAGTGTCCTAGTTTTCCGCAATAGTAGTATCGGTCTTCTCACTTTCTTCTATCCTTTTCCTGAGGGGATAGCTTGGTGTGCTGAGAGGTGTTGTTTGAGAAGCGTTGGGGGGTTCCTTGGGTGCTGTTTCTAGATTCTTTAGCTTTGGGTTGGGAGACAGCATTGGATATAGCGTTGGTGTGCTGATTTCGGTTACCATAGAGTCCTGTAGAGTGAGCGATAGAGTCTCTTTTCTCCGCGATTTCAACTAGCTGGTCGAAAGCGGTATCTCAGGTGATATGGGCTTTGACATCTCGCTTGAGTTTGATGTCCATGGCGTCAAGGAGTCTTTGTTTTGCTGAGTAGTCTGAAATCGTTCCTGGAGGTAGGCTGTCTCTGAGGGTTTGAAGGGAAATAACTGTATCCGTTATCTGCGCTGTCTTTCCATTAGTTGTTTGCTTGACTGCAAGCCATTGTTCATAGATTGTCTCGGTGGATGTAGAAGGTAGAAAGTATCCTTCAAATTTCCTCTTGAGTCCTTCCACAGTTTTCGTTCCCTGGCTGTTGTCATACTGGGTGAATTTCTTGAGGGCCTCATCTCTGCAGTAGGCTCCATAGTACTGCAAGGCTTGAAGGTCCGTATCTTGGATTCCATAGCTGGATAGGTAGCGGCGGGCTGTGTTGAACCATGAATTGATTCTCAATGGGTCTCGGTCTTTTCCTTCTCCTGTATAGAAGAATGGTGCAGGCCACTTGGGGCGGCTACTGCCTTCTGGTTGGAGAGACATAGCGGCGGGTCTGGGGCTTGGTGGTGGTGGAGGACTTGGGGGTGGAGGCGGCTCTTAGTCAGGGCTTGATGGTCTTGTAGATGGCTGGCTAGGTGGCGCTTGTCTTGCTGGGTCAGGATCTTGGTCTGGGTCAGGCTTGGGTGTTCCTTCCTGATGTAGTTGTTCTTGGTCAGGGGTTTCGTTAGGTTCCTGGTCCTCTTGGTCTTCTTGGTTTTCACTGTCTTCTGGGTTGTGTTCTGGGGCGTCGTCTTCGCTGCTTGATTCTTCTGATGATGATTCTTGGTCCTGGCTTTGGGGTGGGTCAGGTTCTGGCGCAGGTGGTGGAGCTGCTTTCTTTGCTGGAGTGGCAGGTTTTGGCTTAGCTGAGAATCCTGATGGCACTGCAGGAGCTTTGGTGAAGTGTCCTTTGGGGTCTCTTGGAAGCGAAATGGTTGCTATCTGGGGTGAGCAGTTCTCGCCAGGAGTCTGCTCTAGGCCTTTCAAGGGACAAGGAGGTGTACCGGTACTGCAGGGTCAAGGGAGGCGAAGGGTGATCAGCCCTATGCCGAGATCAAAGGGTGTACTTAAGTCTAGGTCAACAAATGTAACCTGCTCCTAGGTATCGCGAGATTTCCAGAGAGAGATCCGGGGATACTGAAGGACAGGAGGGGAAGCATCGAGTGGAATCTCTGTAAGAGATATAAGAAAGATGAGGGACTAATAGAGTGACCGTTCAACTTGTAGTATATTAAAGAAGAGCGTTCCTGTGAGGCTTGAGAGTTCGAATCCTTAGGGGATCTCGAGCTCTTTAAATACAAATAAAGCATAACCAAATATCCTGTCCAAAGAGCAAATATCAAAATACAAAGCTACATGAGTAGCGAAACTTCTAAGTCCTAAACGAGGTCATAGAAGCGACAGGATATAACTAACAAAACAACTAATGGAATAAAACAAACAAGAGATCGGTACTGATGTACTAATCCAGTAATACATAGTAGGAAAGCATAGGGTATCCTAATTGGGTATAAAACCAAAGGGTGCAAATAAGCGAGTAAAGGAAGGTACTACCCAATAGGAAACTATAACAATAAAGAAAGTACAAGGATGGAATGTGCGTTACTAGGGGGTCCTAAATAAGCAATATCCAACGTCAGTATAGTAAGTAGCAGAGATAATAGTAGATTCCGTTACAGGCTTGCAGTTCCGGTAGACTGCGGCTGCACTGGAGCGAACCATTGATATAAAAGCATTTTCGTCCACACCGACTGGGGCAGGTATTCTCTGTTGGATACCATTCCTTCTAGGACTCCTATCATTCAAAACATTTATTATGAATGTCGAACATTGCCCGCTACGGACCTCATACCCAAACGGCCACCGTGCCCCCCCCCCAATCTGCTAAGTCATCCTTATCATCCCCATGCTGTTCTGACTCATTCTCCTCATAGGTATCTTGGAGCTCTCACTCTGGTTATTGTTAAACTCATATTACCTATTTTCTGAAGCTATACTATCAACCGCTGCATCAAGGTCCTGCTGGACACTATCGGGAACATTCTCCTGTATCTCCTGACAGGATGAATATGGCACTAGTACGGCATTCCCCCTCCTACTTACATCAGAATCAGCTATTGCAGATTGAAGAGTGGGTGGTATTATATTCAACCCTTTCCCGGATTGGGATATCTAGGCACAGTCGGGACGCGACTCACTTGCTCTTTGCCTCTCCTTGCCTGATACATGTATTATGTTCGCTGTAACCCGCCAATCTTGTGACATAGAGAGTAGGCTAGTAATGATTGAATGAGATTGTAGTGAATAGAGGCGCTAGATAGATAGTGTTAGGAGCTGTTTGTTAGTAAGTACCCAAGGGGGCAATATGGTAATGGAATATAAGAGATAGGCATTGTCTGGGCACCTTTAATTGCTATGGACGTTCACTACTTGTTACTGGCTATCATGCTCAACCACATTGGTATATACCTGGCCGAGCAAAATGAGGCTGGACACGTAATATAGGCATTTACAGCCAAGGTGTGCAGTTTCAACTCGGCTTTGCCACTATTTCGCAAAATCAATATACGAGCGTCATGTTTTAACTTAAAGGACGAAAACAAGAAAGATTGTTAGTATGGGTGGACTAATTTAGTTTGAGTAGGTCTGCCAAGCGGACTATTACAAATGCGGGTAAGGCTAGGGCTAGGACCCTACAAGGCTAATCTCGGGAGGTTCAAGCGGCTGCTAAAGCTCACCAGAAGGGAGTATAGGTCAAAGCTAGGATGGGAAAAGCCATGAAGAGAGCAAATCCTGAACGAAACATAGCTGGAAGAATTATCCAGACAAATCCAAAGAGCAAGCCTCTAAAACTAGAAGAGAAATATACTGAAAGGAAAAATGGCCGACAAAGAACACGAAGGAACAGCAAAGTTCAAAGAGCAAACCTCGAAAGCCGGAAAAGACAACACCACTAAAGGAAACTACGACCAAAAGAAAATAGCCCATTCCCAATACGATGAGGATTTGTCTATAAAGTACCCAAACAAAATGTCGAAGCTACTCTCGGCCCTCGGTTGGATTAGCCTTCGTTACGAGGCAAGGTGGGTATGGTTTTGCACATGGAGGCCCCGCTATTACACGGGCCGGGGGGCGTATTTTCTGGATTCGCCCCGCCTGCCCCCGTCCGGCGCCCAACTCCACTCATTTCCAGCATGGGCCCCTGTTTTTCACGCCCAAAACTTTACGGGGGCCTGTTCTGGGCATGGGTGGGGCTGGGATCTTGGCCTGGGTAAGGGGTAGGAAAGGCGAAAAAATAGTTCATGCCCTGGACCGGTTAACTGGCTGGGGCGGGGAATTTCACCGATGCCCTTTGTTTTTCGAGGCCCCGGAGGCCCGTAACCAAGGCTAGGTAGGATCTGTGGACGATGCAAGTCTCAATTACCCACACTGGATCAAGGTAAACTGGGCCAGCCGTGGTAGGCTAAACTGAAAGAGAAATGGTCAGGAATGAGCTAGAACAACATGCTAAACTCAAATACTAAAAGGAAAAGGTCCAGGATCTGCAGTGGCCTAGTATTTAAAAGATATTGGAAACCCACCCAGACGCTCTGGGCAGCTTCACATTAGCCACATTGGGTCGTGGTAAACTATCTTTGTTGAGAGAAGCCCGTCAGCCAGGAGAGAAAAGAAATGGATTAGACTCCTAATATCCATTGATGATGACAAAGCAGTAGAGTATGTCTCCAACATAGCTGATGAAAAACTGGGTATTTGAAACTGCAATTTAGCAGGTGTTTAGTTTTCACCGGAGCTTGATGAGGTGCGGGTAGCCAGGCGTGATTCCTATCCAGCATCTGCAACTGGCATCTCCGCAAGCACATCGTCGGTGTCTGTTACTGCTGTATTCACCGCCGAATTGTCGGCCCCTATGGACCTATTAGATGGGGAATGCCCTATACTTGGCGTACTAACTCATGTCACCGATGTGTCGGCAGGCCGCTGGGTGCCACAGGGTCGAATTAAAAGAGGCTCAGCGGATGTTATGACCTATAGCTGCTCAGAGATGGCGGAAGCTAGATCGTGAATAGGATTGGGAGAAAATACAGAAGTAGTATTTGGTGGACTAGGCCTGGCGGTAGGTTGGCGACTCCGATCAATCTCCCTATGGAGTCAATCAGAGTTATCCTGAATACTACTGTGGATTACTCGCTCACTGAGGGTGAACTTGGTCAAAGGTTAAGCAGCGTAAGCCGGACTATTTGGTTTGTCATCCTCAGTCATGGTTGTTACTTCACACTTGCCAGTGCTATTGACTACCGTCTGGCTAAGTAGCAGTGATGCTTGCTTTACCTCACTCTCTCTTCATATTTGTCGGCCAGAACTTAAGATAGAAACGGCCAAGTCAGTAGGAGGACCACTTGGTGGCCTACTACGAAATAGTACAAACCGGAATCCAAGGCCAGCACAACGATGTTGGACAATTGTGGAAGCAATAGGCGGCCTCATTTAAGTCACACTTCAGTTCATTCGCGTAGTCCGGACCGCTGTAAACCCTTTGTCCAGTCTTTTCCATTGGGTTCCCATGAATTTTGGCACTCAAGTGGGTAACTCTCTTTACTGCTGCAGCGGACAGCCCGGGGTACCTGACTTCTGCGTTGGACCCATCATCATAAGTGGGCACATAGGAAGAGGGACCCCTATTCTCACAAGCGCCAAAATGTATGGCACTGGGTGAGGGAGTTCCATCTTGATTACAGACACGCGGGCCATAGAAGTGCAGCTTCATTGGTTCTCCCGGCGAATTCACTGACCATAAGACGTGAACATGCCCCCTATTGCGGAATGTAATAATTATAGCAAGAGGTAGTGGCTGCTCAGGATCATCAAGGAGTATCCGCGTACTGTGTCTGGTTGTACCGTTGAGCCGATGACAACTGTATCACTTGGCAAGGACTCTGTTTATACACGAATAAAGGTTGTCCATAGTGGGTTTGGTCATCTCCATCCATTAAACATGTCCGTGGGTTGACCATTGGCTCTTGTCCAAACCGTGGATGAGGGAGCATTCCCGGCGGACCATGGACGCTTGATCTAGCTAGAGACCAAAGGAGCTTGGCCACAGGAGACCTGAATCCGCCATTTAGCATATACTGTATAAATTCAATGCGGAAAGCTTTGGACAATTTTGGATCATTTCCGATAATAACATGGCCGCCAACATGTGCCACCAGGGGGGCTGCGCCAGCAGGAACTGGTTGAGCCGCTGCTAACAATCCTGTCAACATGGCCCTATATTTTTTTGCAATGTCCTTTAGCCAAAAATCAAGGCATTCAGTAAAGCATTCGGCTCAGGTTATGTTTGTCGGCAAGATTGCCGTTCTATTTATAACAGGAGAGTTGTCAAGAGCGAATGGCTGAAAGCCGGGCCATTGGGCGGACATACTCCCATTCCCGCCCGGGATCCTGGCTTGCTCCATCTTATATTGCAAAGCATTCCCACAGTCTTTATACTACTCACGACAAGTTCTTGGTTGGAGGAATACTTACACAAATCTGCACCAGGTAACAGTACCCTCATCTTCGTAGTCCGCTGTCTTTTTATAGTCAAGACCATATTTTGAATCTGACAATCTAATAGACATACTGGCGGCGGGTGGTTGATGGCACTGGAGGTGTTTTTAGTTTTTCACAAATGGTCTTCCAGCAAATAAACGATGTCTACTAACAGATCCTGGGATCCAGGAGAATCCCGAGATCATTGTTTATGGTACATATGAAAATAGAAATAGACCAGGCTCAGGCGGCCGATAATGCGAGCTAAAGGGAGTTCTGTGGATGATAAATGCCTGTGAGAAGATTATTAGGTAGGAACATGAATATAGATACTACTGAATAGTTCTGGGGATATAGTGGTAATCTGCAGGCGAGTAAGGTTTTGTCGCGGTTTGTGGGTTCGGTTGGAGTGAGTGGGTGGATCAATGATGGATCTAATTGTGATTTGGGAAAGGATTATGGAGACGGGATGGATCTATGTGAGAGAAATCTGATATAGACTGTATGAGAATGGACTAAGTGAGCTTCCCAGGATTGTTCACTGTTCAAACTTGAATATTGATATCTTGAATAGTGAACAGTCAGGTGATGCACGTACAAAGACGATCAGCTTCAGATAAAGTTGTAAGCTACAAGGTAGCTGCAAAGTGGATAAAGCCTGCAGGGGAACTGCAACCTGGGAGCTAGGACCTGGCTAAACCACTCTGATCATTCCCATAAAAGCTGGGTACTGACAAACTCAAAGGCGGGACCTGTCAGCCATCCTCCTAAACAAGCCCTTCCCTCAATCCAACTCTTGAAATATATCGGCTTTTGGCTTTGAAAGATTAGATTAGCTCCAGTGTGCCTCCACCCATCAGCCCACGCATGTTCTGCCGGACTACTTGAAAGCGAAACACCATACAGGCACAAGATGACCGTAACACAATAAAGTATCCTTATTGTATGTGATGGTATTAACAGGCCATTGCATACAAAAAGTAGTACCTTGAGACAATTTAGCTTCATATCATCCTATCCCTCTGTTTGAATGCAAACCTGATATCGCTTGGGCGGCCTGCTTTGGTACATGACAAAAACATGATCAATCAGAGCGACTCAAACAACCAAACTGATAACTGGGTGGAGATCGCAGATTTCTGTTCAGCAAGTATTCAGATAGATGATAATAAGCGGAATGATTCAGAGGGTATGCAGAATGAATCAGATACGGAGCACCTTTCACACCAGCGAATCAGGGTTCGCCTATGGAGTCAAAAAAGAATCCCTGTTGTAGGCAGTGCACGCGGCGATGTTGATGGCTGTAGGGAGCGGAATGGGTTCATGACAGATCACCCCAGGGGCCCTCTCTGATCCGTAGACGACATTAATTTGGTGAGCTTGCTAGTCCTGAGCAAGGTATCCTACTCATAGATTAAATCATACTTTTCCGACAGTTAGGGTGGCATAGGTAGCAGATCATTCCGGTCCGCCTATACCCTGTGACAACAGGTTTACATTCTATATCCGTTTGGTGAGTACCTGATTTGTCTTGAAGGGATATTGATGATCGTCAAAATGCATCAACTCTCTATTATGGGAATTTTATTGGCTGTGTCAGCTACAGGATCTGCCACGTCGCGTATATATCAGATAGAGTCTACGCTCCTATTCGTGAATATGATTCGACTGGGGAGCGATTAGACTCTGAGATGCATAAGGCGGACTGGTGGTTGGATACCCTGGTATTAAACAGGTTACAACAAGTTTCCAGTGGGCGGTGCTCAATAGCTAATACCCAATTCTGTTTTTCATGGTAGAATAGGCTGCCCATCTGATCAACAGTGGCACCCATGATCGCAGTGGCGGACATGACTAAACTTACAAATATTTCAGTAGCAAAGAAACCCGGTCCGATATATGTGACGATTGGCAATATCATTTTGCGGAAGAGAAACAGCGCCACCAAGATATGCGTGTGGCTTGTTCCATTAATTATGTGGCGGCCAAAGTTCACTGGTGAATTAGGCTACGTAGACGAACCTTAGTTACAGACTAACTCGGATGTCCATTGGACAGTCATCTAATTTGTCCTTAGCTCCTTACAAGAGGTTGTCCGACCAGGAACAGTAATGGATTGTGCAGACGGAAAAACAGTACTTGGTTTACCAATCCTGTCTGCCTGGATTGCGGATTATGCGAAAGATGTCGCCTTAGACTGATTACGCAGTAAGTCATGCCCCAAGTGTGAGGTTCCGCCAAAACGACCTTGGTTCAAATCCGCTGAAGATCTATGAGACCCACGACCACTTCTAGTATAGAGAGATAGCCTGGAGACATGAGCCAGCAAATGTAGTGGGCTGTTCAGAATACTTTAAGTAGGAGTGGGTGAAAATTGGAGACAATGGATTTGCCGGCCTGCAGTGAGTAAACCCCGATGAGCTCCATAAGCAGCACCTCTCGTACAACAGTTTTCTCCTGCTTAGTTAAACATTTGATTGAATGAGTAGAAGGGTTTCGAAGAAGCTTACGTGGCAGCAGGCATCCCTCAAGGACAGGGAGCAAATTCTGCCTTATCCTGAAGTCAACGTACCAACAAGAGCTGGTTGTGAAGTCACACCATGGCTGGGAAAGGCAGTGTGAAACCTTAGCTGCTGTATTTCAGCCGTATTGGGTTCTGCTTTGCGAAAACTGCAACGTTGTTAGCATCCGGATTTCACGACCGATTTGAAGTCTCTGATCGCCGATGTTGACTTCTCTCCAATGGTCAAATATCGCAGTCATACCCCAGATACACTTGTATATATAGAAAGATACCTGTAGATATTTCACATGATGAAGCACATTGTGCCTGAGTTCTAAACTTCGAAGTCTACACGTGCTGAAGCAAATTGTCAGGATCAGGATTTAAGGCACCCACTGGCCAACCAGTGCTCTGACGAATTCCACCAGAACACTGCCACTAAAAGCCTGCGCCAAGCAGGTCAAGAAAGGCTCCAAAGGTCCAATGACACGGCGGATTTGTACCGGCGCCAGAACCACTTCACCTTTATCAAGTTGCACTACCTGAGTTACTTTGCCTGCCATATAGAGAGTTTTGTCTCCAGATAGATACTTATACCGAGATCGGCGAGCTAGCAAATAAGCAGCAGATTATAGATGGTTTCCATAGGTCAAACCAGAATAATACTGCCTCACAGATCATGTCACAATATGTGCCGCAGTAAGCACTAGGAATCTGGTTCGGCACTATGAATGCAATCTGGTAAACAGAAGATATAATTGTTGTTGAAAATAGTGGAATTGAGAAATCGACTGATTAAAGTCGCAGTTCACCTCGGCGAGGTCCCAAAGGCCGAATGAATATTGCCACCCTGTCTGAGCTATGCCGAGCACCTGCATTCCAGTATGGCGGCATATTGGAGAAGGTGCTATGTTTTATTAAGCAGACTGCAGTGGATGACCTGCAGCTATTCACTGACTCCACTCAACTGAATTTACTTCCAATAAATCCATTTCCCCTGCTGGAAATTCCCGTTGCTGATTTGCAGGAATCTGACACATTCCACATGCGCTGGGCCATCTGCACTGGATGAAAGGCGTGCCGCTGGAGCGGTCCCAGAAAGGATTGGGAATGCGTCCGGACTGGCGGAGAGGAGAATGCTAGGATTTTGCGAGAACAACAAAATGTGCGGCAATTATTAGCACATTTCAAGATAAGAAATGTTCGAAGCCACACCGTACATGTCCCGCAGCTAGGTTTCGTTCGCATACTCGATTTGAATAATAGTGGTTGATTTACCCTGCCAAGCGGACATATATGAGTATGGAAGCTGCCCACTAGTCAAGTGATGAGCATAGTTGGAATCGCGGCAGTTATTAGACAAGGGCTTGAATTTCCTAGAGGGGAGACAAAATGGTTAGTCACTCACAGGATTGATGTGTGGACATTTAATGAAATATATTAAATATGTTAAATTATTCCAGTCAATTATATACAGTCTTTGGTAGCCAAGGGAGGTTGGACAGCTTAGATGGCGGTCCAGCTTCAACTATGCTGAATTAGCACGACAGAATAAATCTGCGGACTTTTAATGGAATATAGATATAGCAGAGTTGAAGAAGGATGCTCAAGATGGCAATCCAGATCCAAAGTGTCCAGCTCCAACTTGGTCCCGTTAATACTACAGGATTAATCTGCGGACATTTAAACAAAAATTAAAACGTGCTCCCCCTCAGCTAGTCTGTACTAGTTTCATGCCGAAACATCTGGACGACCTACCTTTAGCCGGAGTGGATATTAACAACTAGGCCACGCTACTCAGGGTGCAAGCACAGAATAAAGCATTATGTGATGCCAGTCAAAGTATCTGGGTCTAGAAGTGCCAGAGTGGTAGGCTGGGAACCCAATGCAGATAACTTGTTAATGGTACTCAAGACTCGGGAAGTCTGGGAGGCAAGAGGGACCACAGTGGTGGGACAGAATGAGCAGCGACAGGCGCGCCGAACGCCTGAGGGGAATTGCGGCTGCAAGTATGCACTGTACGTAACACAAGGTACGCCAAGAACCTCCCGAAGACCAGCCTACCAAGGAGGTATGAGGGGGACCCAGCTCGTCCCTAAACGGGCGGTATTGGTCTAGAGTGCAAGTTTCTTTTCCTGATACATCCCGCCTGGCCCTTTGACAACTCTGCATTGCCATTAACGACCTTACTCCACCACCAATCACACCGCCGCCCTGGCAAATCGCTCGATAGCCAACATTATGACCACAGGTTTGTTTTCTAAATTATCTGCTTTTTTGATGCATTCACTTAATAATGAAGAGAATTCAGATCGGAGGGCTCGACTTGGGTGCACAAATACCGTGGCCAAGGTAAACATTCCTGCAAACCCATGCGTACTGTATTGGCATCCCCACCATATGGCTAGTGTAGTGTACAGCGAGATTGATTAATATGACATCCCTGGACTTGCAGGAATGATTCTGGAAACTGTACCTTACTGCCGGATTCGCTACATTGTTGGCACTATTGGTGAAGGTGGTATATGGCTTAGTAGAACTCTCAATCTTCCCTTAACCTTCTTAGAGTATATCTTTATAGGGCGCGATGAAGATATATACACCTGGCTTCTGTCTAATCCTTTTCTTGAAGACCCCTTCAACCTTTTGCTCAATTGCTGCCGTGATCAGAATGACGACAGACCAGAGAAGATAGAGCCAAGAAGCCTCCTGAATCTGGATCTACAAGCCATCCACCATGGGGCTCGTGAAATCCAGGTGCGATTTATAGACCAGCCGCATGTTCGAGAACTGGAACGAGACACCGAACATGATAATCCCATGGAAAAGAAGCTCTCGGGGATGAAACATGCATGATGTTCTGCACAGAATCTTCGCCTTAACTAGAGGAGATCTTTGGAATACTGCCAACTCCTGTAGGGGAACACGCTGAATCTTCAGATATCAGTATCATTTTTATGTCAAATTATTGAGTTTGCGGAATCGATAGCGGCCATTGGACTTGGTTCATTGCATTCCTCAAGTCAACAGGGATTGGATGCACTGGGATTATTTCGATAGCAAAGGTTCGAGGATGAAAGGCCCAAGATAATACCCTTGAGTTTAATCTATGAGTTTTGGAAAGCCTAGGAGGTGAGGAAGCGCGACTCTCAGTTCAATGACGAATATTCAGAGCCAGTAACGAAGAGATTGTGGGAGCATTCCTTCGTAAGGGATGTTTTGAAGTGGGATGCAAGACTTTTATACAATCATCGATTGGTTGCCCGTTCAAACTATATGGGCAGTGGGTTAGCAGTTTGTTTGGGCATTTCTTCAGGATGATTGTGTCCAGTGCTGTTGTCACAATGAGTTCGGCAATGAGTTCACCATGTCGATTGTTTGCGAGATGCCTCAACGCATGGAGTAGTAGTTGAGTTTCTTAGTGTTGCCGAAATAATATTCACCTTGGATGACAGTGCAAATGTCACATAACATGGGGGGTCAACGATAGTGCGCACAGGCTTTGACGTCAGAAGAACTCATGCACCATAGTTTTGCGGCTCTTATTCCGACTCTCAACCCTTTTTAACATGGCCATTTGACATGTTACACCTTGGGGCATCCACCATAACACCCTCGTGAACCTGTTCATAGCCAAATTTCTACTCAATGTAAAGTTACGTCGTATCACACTTTACCATGGACGTCCACTAGCATCAGGAGTACAAGAAGGCAATCTCACCTCTTGCTCTCCCCACACTCAATTCCATACCAACAAATGGTCGGCAATCATTCATTGGAAGATCGTTTCTTCCACCCCCCACGATGCCAGACGCCTGAACAGCCGGAATTTTATTTACACAAACCTCCTACTCATCTTGATGAAATGTTACGAATTATTCTTGCCTGTATCCAATAGCATAGTTGAAATAAATATAAACACCAGCACAAATGACAAAGTAAGTACTATCTCTATATCAATTCTGCAGGGTATTATCTTAATATTTGCATTGCTCTCACCCGTCATGGAATTCAAACGCCGGCAGACCACCAAGCCACGAGTGCCAAATACAGAAAACCCTACGGTGAATAGCTGCGACTGCTTGTAAAAGCAGCGACAAAGTAAGAAATCTTCCATATGTTCACTACCACTTATTGTGTAACGTTGATATATCAACTACCAGTTTATATACAGAGTGGTTCATTCATGTCGGACAACAAGCCTCCAGTTGAATTGTGGGTGTATAATTCAACATCGTTCAATGCTGAAATTAGTACTACGCACTGGCATTTCCCATAATGTTTGATCCTAACTTCAGGTGAAATCAGTTGGGCGAATTATGGTGAAATTTTGTTCACTAAAGGCTGGTGTGGGTTCTTCAACCCTGATGAAATCTAAGTTGCATAGAAGATTTGGAGTGATCAAATCAAGTACTACATCACAGCGCTCTCATGGAAACCCGGGTCCCTGACTGACGATTAATTGAAACTTGTCATTATTTGCGCACGCACGGTTGCCCTATTCAAACACCCGATTGCACGGTAAAACAACTAGCACCGGGAAGATGAGCCCTCAGAAGTCTAATGCGACTTAAAGCACTTAGTTAGGGATATGTGTAGAGAGCTTGAGGAAATGATAGATTCTCTTGAGGGGGAGTACAGAGAAGCTGGATTGGACACTGACACATAAAATCAGAGGAAGTTCTCATCACTAGCTATAATATATTGTGCTATTATATAACTAGTACGCACAAAGTGTTCTAGCTGATCAATTTGAATGGGCTTTCCCCGATTGCCCAAGTGCGATAAACCTCCACATTGGTTTTTTGAAGTGCACCCGTAAAGCTAATCAGACTTTCTTGTACCACCACTGGTATGCCACCGAACCTGGCAAAGGGATCGCGTGAGGGGAGTTGGTATTACCCGGCATGAAAACACTACTCCCGGATCTCCAGCTACAACATGTAGAAGAGGCAATAGTAGATCCCTAGTATGTTATCAAGGACACCGGGTACAGATCAACCACATTCAGCCAGCACCCATCCGATCCTCTCCACCACTCTGAGGTAATATTTTTATATAGAGATTCCGACATCTAGGCATGGCTGCTGGCCATTCCGGGCAAAGACCATCTAGATCTTTTGATGCTGAAGTCACCCCAGGATCCGGATAGGAACCGAGATGAGACCCCTGTGGCTCTATGTTGGGGATAGACTTTCCATCAATCACAAGGTCTGGGATCATTGGGTGTACATGGATAATAATGTAAAACAGAAAGATCCCAGCAACGCGGGCCATAATGACAGCTCCGGCAATAACCACGAAAGCAATCCTGATGAACTCTTTGCCGACGACACTTATAATCACATGAAAGCCTGTGGAGATACTAGAGCGCATGCTACCTGTAGTCATCACTGCCATACTAGTGATCACTGTAATAATAAAGAAATCATAGTTATTATAAGTTTTTATGCCCAATCTGTATTTGATTCAATATCTTAATATATACTCTATCATTAATCAAGCACCTAGGATGACTATAAGGATGTTCATGAACCCCAGGGTAGGGGGGGCTCTAAGAGGGACTGTCCATCTATTGGTAATTTGCCTGAAAGACGTATCCAGCATTGTGAACATTGAAACTAAGATACTAGGCCCTCTAAACTAGGGGAGGAAGAACTCAGAGCCATCAGGGACCCCACTCCCATTCGTGATCCACCCCGAACATATATCCAGGTTTAGAATATAGGGACTCAGGCAGCAGGACCTATAGGGAAATGGAGCAAAAACAACTTAGATTAATGAGGGATTTTGTCCAAGCTAATCCCTTGGTGAGGCAGGGAGTAAGGAATCCCGAGTATGTGGTGGCCAAGCCTAGTAGACCACCCAGTCTGATGTCCAAACACGGAGCAGCGCCCCTGGTGCCCAAACCAACAGACAGTCATCCGCACCCTCATGGGTATGATAGTACTAGCGATAGCCCTGTTTTTCAAACTGATCAATCCGAGGATCACGATATTCATCGTGATAGATCCCGTACCCCCACACACGAGACCTTTACACTAGATACCACTGCTCCGCTTGCTCAAAGAACCTCTACTGCTTCTGTCAATATTACAAGTGCTCTTCCTGGTATCGCTAACGCCTCTCAGGCTCCAACCAATCCACAATGGAAGCCGGAACTAGAGATTCTAGTACCCCACATAATTTGACAACCTCTGGCGGAAAAAGCTTGGCTGCAGCCGAAGCATCTTGTCTCAAATGGCACAAGAAGCCTGAACGCCCAATGCCTATCCGACATGGTTAGCCAAGCCGCTAGGGATGTCATTGAAGATAAATTTCTTAACTGGTGTTCAACCGCCCGAATTCCGCCCCGTTTATTACTGAATCTGTTCTAGTTGTCTTGTATTCTTTGGATATTCCTCGGTTGTAGTCCCTTGTAAAATAGTATTAGTAATCAGAGCCAGAGGGCCTCTTGCTTTGGCATCTGATATTGGGTACATTTTGAATATTTCTGTTTGTGGTAGCTGGCACACATCTTATTCCCGAGGTTTATCCAGGCTAACATCCAAAGACTGTGTGGGTCTATCACTAGGTTGTGGTCTGAGTACATGGCGTTCAGCCAGGGTAATTGGGGCGTCGGAGGATGAAGGTTCATACAGTCCAGTCTTGATACATATTTTTCCGTTGAGTGCACCTGGGCTAATTGGGTCTTAGGAGATGATCGTACATGCCGCCAAGTCTTTTTAGGTGTGGAGAATGAGATCAGCAATAACTGGGTTTCGACAAATTCTGACATCACTTTGTGCCGTTCCCTCCAGGAGTTGAGAATATCTGCGTCCTGAGAGCAAGTTTAACAATACGCAAAAAGCCTGTGCCCCAGCCAATCCATGGAGTCACATACCGAGTGATGATCTGTTCACGTCAAAATTCGGTCTCCCGTGAACCGAACAACTCCGCAAGCTTATTCCTGAGGCGACCCCCATGACTACATTTTCTAAGTCGCCAAGCACTAAGCACTGCCAATTCTTAATCAGGTAATGAGGGTACATACTCTTAATCATATTTGGGTATAGGAGAGTCTTACCCTATTACTAATTGACCCCCATCACAGCCCGATTTGGCTCGGCTATAATATTGGCGACTATTTCATTTAGGATAGCCTTTCTGACGCATAAGGACCCAAATTGTCACTGTTGAGTCCTATAGATCGGCATGTCTCCTCTAAAGGACAAGAACGATTCTCAACACACATCTTCGGAGTTCAATTATTACTCATATCCCATACTACTTCACTACATCTATATTTTCACGAGAAGATAGTGAGGCCTCTAGCAGTTGAGACTCTCTCGGTCGCGGGCACTGGATTTAGCCCATTGACCGGCTAATTCTTCTTTTTTTTCTTTTTTTTCCTTTTTTTCTTTTGTTTTTTATATCAGTTTTGCATTTATTTCATACAACTACCAGGACAAATCAGACATGCAGCGCTAGCTATGGCCAAGAAAACCTTCGCGTCTCTTCCCTCATGAGATCAAAGCCGCACCCCCAAGACCCTATGGTATGGGCCCAGCCGCACATCTCGCGCCCCAAAGAGCACAAAGCTCTCAGTAGCGAAAGCAGGAGGACGCAGAAAACCCTTCAGAAGGCTCCGCAAAAAAAATTAATGATTTCAACAAAGGAAAGCTCGCAAACACGGGAAAAATATGAAGCACGACAAAAGTAGAACCCCAAGAAGAATAAAAACTCTGTCTCCGTAGGGGCCGGCCAACAAAAGGGTAAAAGTACACAATGACCAAATCAATTACTCCGAGCCCAAGGCATTGACATCAATCAAGGAGGCAGTGCAATACCATGACAGAGCGTAACCGAGAATGCGACCGTGGCAGCCGCGGGGGGGAAAAGCTAGCAGGTAGTAGGGTACCAGCCAACTAGGGGAAATGTAGCTGTAACAGAGCAACTAGACGAAGCCGAGAGGAGAGGTGACAGAGGGTAGACGAAAGTCCAAAGTCCCGGCGGGAATGATAAAAGAGATAGCCCTCGTGGGTGCAGAGGAGACGTGTTGCCGACTGAGTGCTAAGCGAGAACCAAAGATAACTCAACGCAACACTGTGGAGAGGGCCCTTTAACCGTAAAGGAAAAGGGGAGAGAAAAGAAGAAGTTTACCGTCGCCCCTAGGCACAATAGCCATCAAGGGGGCCAGAGGGGGAGTTGGGTGACTGACGATGATTTCTCTGGTGTTGAGATTTCAATCGCCGGGTGTGTAGAGGAGATGGTTCGTGCCGGCTAATTCTTCTTGTTGCATGCCAATTAATACCATGTGAAAGGCTATCTCCGCTCTGTAGTGATCTCACAGTATTTATTTATTCACTAGGTGAAATACTTAAAACAGTTTCTAGTGCTTTCAGCTCTGCTGATTTGCTGTTCAGATATGGGAGTAGATACTTCTAGTACTCTTGTGGCAAGGTGATATCTGGCGGGAAGTGCATAATACTAAACGATACCACTTCCCACTAGATATTGCCCAGTCCCGACACTAGGGACATCCTCATTTCGTCTAATATTTTCCACAACGTACCAGTGAGTGCTATGAGATTCAAGAAAACCTGGATCATGAACCCGGTATTGAAAATTCACAAATCTCCTTTGTGTAGGGGTCGCTTTCTCTCTTATATACCCAGCCATACTATGTGAGGATAGCAAACCCACCATATCCTAGTCTACTGGTATAAGAGCTACAGAGATTTATTTAACACAAGCATCTACATACACTTCTAGCCTTCATTAAGTAGGATATATATTTCCCTTATCATATGTCCAAATTCCTATGTTACCAAACGCTCGCTAACCGTCCAGTATGCCACGATGGATTCGAATTCAGATAGTTAGCCAACTCCCTGAATGGGCAATCTGAACAGGCAGAGGCGTGAAGTTCTACCTAACACAATGGTATCCTATTAGCCAATTCCTGAGTAGGCAATCACAATACCTGTAGGTGGGAAGTTCTACCCGACACAATGGGATCTAGTCAGCCCACTCCCCAAATGGGCAATCTGTGCGAAAGTAGCCATGGCACCCGACCGTACACCATCCTATACCGTCAGCCCTCAATCCTAGCAGGCAATTTGAATAGACGGAAACTCGATGTTGTACCGGAGAAGTCTGGTTCGGCAACACAGCTGAATAAATCAGGCAGCGTCTAATGAACGTCCCCCAACGACGTGTTATCACCCCGGTACTCTTCCCCACCGATGATTGCCGGACATCTTGAAGGAAGACCAAAATTATATTCAAGGAGGAATACATTTCAGACCACAGTGTTTACAGAACCAGAGATAGAGCCTGATAGACAAGGACATCAGGAACCAGTTCATCTTAGCGAGCATAGTGGCCAGGCAACGTAACACGATTCGGACAGTTGCAAATGGCTGAGACCCAGGGAAATAATGGCCTAAGGACTCTGCGACTTGGAACTATCTCCGGATCGCAGGACCCCACTCTTGGCAAGCCGACCCCCGCAGCTTGTGTAAGGATAATTTCCCGCAAGTAGTATACCCCACCAGAATTCTCGTGATCAAGGACAGAATAGTATTCCTCTCCACTCGGAATCCCTAGTACTAATACATCTGATGTTAGAAACTCGAGCCCACTGGCACTAACTAGCAAAATAACTACAGCACTGACTGTGCGCATCTGGGGTATAATCAACTCACGGTGAAATACATTTACCAGATGAGAAGGAGAACTAGTAGTTTTGGCAAAGTATCTAATACTTCAGTATAGCTTCTGTGTTGATCCACTGCCAGACCCGGTTACTTTGCCATCAGCCCTTCACGCGGCTTTGAGTTATGGGCAGGATGACATTGCTGATGCCAGGAATATTAAAGTATCTGAGAAAAGACTTAGCCTTGGAAGTGCATCCAGATGGGATAAGAGACGGCGTGTTTTACTAAGTATCAAAGATTCAGCAAGAACACTCGGCCATGTAGAGGCCATTCGTATATTATATAAAAAATAACCTTGAGAAAATATAACAATTACCAGGTGACCTGACAGCCATCGTGCATAGGGTCAAATGTGGCCTCAAAGAGAACAGGTTCATGAGTCACTTACCTGGATATGATATTAGTATCACGGATTGAGAAACCTGAACTTTGGATCAAAACTGATAATAAACTGTGCATATGAAATATCCTTCGGGTTAATTGGGCCCTTGATGGCCTACCGAATTTATTTTAAATATTTCGAGAGCAAGAGACCGGTGGGCATCATAAAATGAGGTCTTTTAGAGAGTATTAATGAGACGATTGTCTGCCACACCTGTGCAATACTGTGCCATATCCGGCCGGCATGGCGAACTTGGCCACTCCTGGACCCTCCTGAGTTAAAATCTGAAGCCGTAAGAGGTAAGAGTTTCCTGATCTCCTGGACTTTGATTCCTTTCGTTGAAGACCTGGAGAGGTCACAAATTTCGCAAGATCTTTTCTTACAGGAGAGGAACAGGTGGTGGGGTTTCCTAAGAACAACATGAGAGCTGTTCCTCCGGATTCTGTCTGAGATCATCATGGATAAGGTTAACCAAGAGAGCCAGATTCAGAAGGGAATGGACGAAGTGTTTGCCGACCATCATGAGTCAGCCCACCCTGAGACTGAGGTGTCAGGTTATCAAGCCAGAAACCGAGACCACCCAGTGGACGAGGACTGACACTAAGGAACACTGGCTAGAGTGGCCTAGTGGAATGATTAGAGAGTCAACTGGAGCATGAGCTATCCAGCCTGGACCCCAGAAAAGCTGCTGCAGGTGAAGCAACTCATTCAACAATGATGGAAGGGGCATAGAAGAATACCAGGGGAGTCATGTTGGTTTACTGAAACCAGCTCCTAGGAATCGCGAGATTCCCAGAGGGAGATCCAGCGATACTAAAGGACAGGAGGGGAAGTATCAAGTGAAATTTCTATAAGAGATATAAGAAAGATGAGGGACTTAATAGAGTGACCGTTCAACCTGTAGTATATAATGAAGCGCCTTCCTATGAGGGTTAAGAGTTCGAATCCATAGGGGATCTCGACCTCTTTAAATACAAATAAAGCATAACCAAATATCCTGTCCAAAGAGCAAATATCAAAATGCAAAGCTACATGAGTAGCGAAACTTCTAAGTCCTAAACAAGGTCATAGAAGCGACAAGATATAATTAACAAAACAAGTAATGGAATCAAACGAACAAGGGATCACTACTGATGTACCAATCCAGTAATACATAGTAGGAAAGCTTAGAGTATCCTAATTGGGTACAAGGAGCAAAGGGTGCAAATAAGCGAGTAAAGGAAAGTACTACCCAATAGGAAACTATAACAATAAGTAAAGTACACGGATGGAATGAGAGTTACTAGGGAGTCCTAAATAGACTATATCCACCGTCAGTGTAGTAAGTGGCAGAGATAATAGTAGATTCCGTTACATTCCCCCTACCAGAAATAAAACAAAGAAAAGGTATATGATTCCTTTCGGCTTCCATCTCAGTTTCTTCAAGGTAGGGGAGAGAGTAACAGGTTTCGGTCTCAGAGTAGTCTGAGGCTTGGATTGGGGCCCAAAAACTGTCAGGGTCATGCTCTTGTGATAGAGTGAGATATTCAGGTTCCTGGATTGTCCAAGCTGACCAACATTCGTTATGAGTCCAAGGGAGGTGGAAAGGAATGTTTTTGTTATACGTGTCAAACCAGTAGGTTCTGAGAGCGGTACTGGCTCGTTCTTAGATGACAAGGGGTTCCCATGTTACTTCGATTTCATCTTAGCCTTGGCTGTGGATTAAGAATTGGCGTTTCTTTCGATTGATTCGATCCTTCATAACCTTTTCAACTTCCCATTCTTGTTTTCCAGATGCATCGATAGTAACTGGTTCTTTAGATGCAGGGTCAGGGAGACCTATGAAGGCTTTGAGGTTTGGTCTGAGCTAGATTCAAAGGTGTCTGCGATGGATCCATGGGTGAATACCTTGCATGATGAGAGGGAGGTTGAGTTTGTAGTGGTCATGTTTGTCAGGCCCTTCGAGGACCAAGAAAGGTCCAAGCTATGGTCCAACAAGTTTGTGGTTTCGTCCTGTCTTGTGTACCTAGGGTTCGGATATGAGGGTGACTTCAGTATTTCCAGGGGTAATTGGGGGTCCTTCTTTGCGTCCCTTTTGGCTAGTGGTAGGCTGGCGAGCTCTGGCCTTTTGGACGGCGGTCCTTGCAGGCTCTTGGTTCTTCATAATCTGAGAAGCTATGTCATCAGCAGAAGGACTGGTGGTAGGCATGACTCTAACACTAGGAAGAAGGTTGATGATGCATCCAAAGGTGATGTCAAAGGGTGAGAGGTCAGTGCTGTCATTGGGAAAGGATTGATGGCGGTTTGGACATGGGGAAGATGACGAGTCCATTTGGTGCCTTTAGGGTTAACGAAAGTTCGAAGGCATTGGTGGACGGTTCTGATTCTTTGTTCAGTTAGGTCATTGGTCTGGTGATGGTAAGCGGTAGCCATGTTGAGATCAACCTTGATATTGGCCATAAACTGCATCCAGACGCGGGAGGTGAACTTGGGGTACCTATCAGAGAAAATTGAAGTAGGGAAACCATGGACAGAGAAGATTCGTTCAATAAGGAGGTTTGCAGTTTTGACTGCAGTGATATTCTGGGATACTGGGATAAGGTAGGTATATCCAGAAAAGTGATCCAACACAACTAAGATTAGATCCTTCTTGTTGTCGCTAGGGAAAGGCCCTGCAAAGTCAATTGCTATTGAAGAGAATTGGTCTCTGGGGACAGGGAGAGGGGTGACAACTGCGTCAGAGAGGGTTGAAGGTTGCTTGTTCATCTGGCAAAGGTGGAATCTGCGAATATAGTCTTTGAAATCGTTCCTCATGGTCATACAGTAGAAGTGTCTGGAGGCATATGTGAAACATTTCTGTGCTCCCATGTGTGCCATTTGTTGATGGGTGATTCTGATGATTTCGCTCCTAATGTTCTGTCATTCATAAGGAGCTTCATAGGGGACATATGGACAGTCTTGACTGTCATCCTCCCCTCTTTTAACATGAAGTCCATGATAGAGAATCCAACTTGAATGGTTGGGGTTCTTGCTGACTATATTAAAGAGAGGATCGGTAGCGGTAGCCTTTCCAAGGCTAAAAGACCACTGGCCTTTAAGGTGCTGGGTGAGGTAGAAGGCGCGAACATCAAGGGCTCTAGATGGTTCATCAGGGAAAGGATCATTGTAGTCAACAGGGGTGTCAGGTATGGGGAGGTCATCGTCTTGAGCGGCGTGGTTTGAAGATGGTCCATCATGGGTAGCAATTATAGTCTGGTATATCGGATGTCCTCTGTCATTTGTGAGAGCGGGAGGGAGAGCCCATTTGTCTTCTGCTCTGCACTTAGGGTAGTGAGGGGTGATGAAACATCAGGCAGAGAAGAGAGGGCCAGTGGATGGGATGTGGCAAGGTCCTGAGGGATAGTAGTGGCGATCCTTTCCATCTATGTGTTCTTCACACTCGTCCCATACACAGGCTGACCAGTGCATAGATCGAGGTCTGGTAGACATCAGAAACTATTCCAACTCATCTCTGGGAGGAGTGGAAGTGGAGGGGTGTGTGCTGGTACCGTATCCTGAGCTGGCGAGGGCAATCGATTCCAATTTGGTAATGGAGTCATGAATTCTTCCAAAGCAGTTGGTGATGGCGTTGAGGCGCAGAGATCGTTCCATATTGTTCGAAGGGTTGTGAATCCTCTGTGCAAGTCCTGCAAGCTGTGCCTGAGCTGCTTGGATGAGTATCGTGATTTCGGAGTGGTCATGAGATTGTCCTTCTGTGCTGACTTTATTACTTTGCATCGCGTCGAATCCTTGTTGAAGGGTGGCTGCCATCTGATCTAATCCTGGTTCAAAAGGACCTGGGTGGTGATAGATTTCCTCTGTTTTGGGCGATTCTGGGATGGGGACATCTTCAGTGTTCCACATTGAGATGTGTTGAGGTATAGCGTAAGGGTTCTGTGGGGTAGGAGAGACAAAACATGGTTCGCTTTCAGGATCGAGGGTGTGTGCGAGATCAAGGTAGTGCTTGGTGTTTCTGGTCATGGCGGTATAGGCCTCATTTAGAGACTTTTACTCAGTGGGGTCCACAAGGATCGTTTCAGGACCAGCATGGCGCTCCTCATATATCTTGAAGAGGGTAGTTGCAAGGACATTGTCCTTTCTTGGCCTGTGGATAATATCGAAGTCATAAGATTGGAGGAACATTCTCCATCTTGTCTGGCGGTAAGGGAGGTTTGTTTGAGCAAGGAAGAATGTGAGAGCTTGGTTGTCCGTTACCACTGTGATTCTGGCACCAAATAACATATAGTGGAATGATTAAACAACATCAACAATTGCAAGGAGTTCTAACTCATGCACAGGATAGTGCAGCTGACTAGTGCCGAATTTCCAACTATGGAATGCTACAGGGTGTGCTTTTTCGGGAGTAGCTCCTTAGCCGATCCATGGACCTGCTCTGACTTGAGAGGCATCGGTGAAGTGGTAGATTGGGTGGTGTGATTTATAGTCAATAGGACGGAGGATGGTGATGTTTTTGGCTAAGTATTTAATCTGTGGAAACGCTTCCTCATGCAGGGGTCTCTATTCGAAATCTTTTTGGGTAATTAGATCCAAAAAGGGGGCGCTAGCCATAGCGAGGTGTGGTAGGAATTAGGCATGGTATATGACAACCCCAATAAAGGTCTGTAATTCATTTTTTGATTTGGTGGTGTGCCAGTCATGGATTCCTCGTATTTTCTCAGGATGTGCATGGATTCCCTGATCCTCTATAACATGGCCTAAAAGGGGTAGTTTATCAGCCAAAAATCTGCACTTGGATGCGGAAGCTCTAATGTTATGGTCCTGTAATCTCTGACAAACCTGGCAGATATCACGGATATGAGCTTCGAAAGTGTCTGAGAAGATTGTAATATCGTCTAGGTATGCCCAAACTGTCTTTCCAATTAGTCCATCAAGGATATATTCGAATACTCGCATAGCTGTAGATGGTGCATTGCAGTCTCCTTGCAACATCACTTTGCAGGCAAAGGTTCCAAAGGGTGTCTTGATTGTGTTGATGGTTTCTTCTTTAGGGGCTACTCGAATTTGGAAGTACCAGTTGGACAGGTCAATGGTAGATCTGAATTTTGCTCTGGCAAAAGTTCTGAGAATCATAGATTGATTTGGCATGGTGTTATCGTTCTTGATAGTGATATCGTTCCTGGGTATCAGGTTTGCTAGGAGTCTGATTTCGCCATTGGGTTTGAGTTTTGGCAACATGTTGACAGGGTTGTTGGCTTCGCAAGGGTAGATTATTTTCTTATTCTTCCAGTCCTCCATAATTTCTCTCTATGCAGGTAGGATTTTGTCAAGGACAGTGAACATTTTTGGACTATGTGCCGAAAAGGAATCAATTAGATTGATGTGGTGGTTAATATCTAGAAGGGGCGGTAGTTCAGTCATTTTCTTGGATAGGAATAGTTCAGGAAACTCGAAAATGAAGTCAGGGGTATCGGTATTTGCCATAGTAGAGACCCTGGCATTATTGGCTTTCTTGCAGGTAAGGGTGATTCCTTTGTCAGGGAAGAAGATAATAGCATTTCCGCAATCAATTACTGCATTATAGGGGGTGAGGTATGGCATGCCTAGGAAGATATCATAATTGTCTAATAGGCAGACAGAGGGGTCGGTGATGTCGCCTTTTTCATTTTCTACTTGGATCACAGGTTGGGCTTTGTAATTGATGGTTGACCGAGATCCTTTAACTGCGATTTTCAAACTGATAGGGGTATCGAGGTCTTTGGTAGGGATTTCGAAGGTGGAGACGAATTTCCCAGAGCTTAGGTAATCTCCCATGGTTCTTGTATCGAATATGGCCTTCGCTTTATGGCCATTAACCGTAACGTAGGCTTCTAGTACTCTATTGGCAGATCCAGATGGGCCTACATGGTTGGAAGTATTGCTGACTGTAACGGTGTCCTGTTCTTGCTCTTGGCTGTGGTAGGACTGGCCGGGTTTTCCTCTTCTCTCTGCTCCTCCTCTGCTTCTATTTCCTCTCTGGTTGTATCCTCGTTTGTTGTGCTGAATTCCTTTCTTCTCATAGCAATCGTTTGAGTAGTGTCCTAGTTTTCCGCACTAGTAGTATCGGTCTTCTCGCGGTCTTCTATCCTTTTCATGAGGGGATAGCTTGGTATGCTGGGAGGTATTGTTTGAGAAGCGTTGGGGAGGTTCTTGGGTGTTGTTTCTAGGTTCTTTAGCTTTGGGTTTGGAGACTGCATTGGATATAGCGTTGCTGTGTTGATTTCTGTTACCATAGAGTCCTGTGGAGTGAGAGATAGAGTCTCTTTGCTCAGCGATTTCAACTAACTGGTCGAAGGAGGTTTCTGAGGTGATATGGGGCTTTATATCTCGCTTGAGTTTGATGTCCATAGCGTCAAGGAGTCTTTGTTTTGCTGAGTAGTCTGAAATCGTTGCTGGAGGTAGGCTGTCTCTGAGGGTTTCGAGGGAGATGACTGTGTCTGTCATCAGCGCTGTTTTGCCCTTAGTAGTCTGCATGACTGCAAGCCATTGTTCATAGATTGTATCAGTGGATGTAGAAGGTAGGAAGTATTCTCCCAATTTCCTCTTGAATTGTTCCACAGTTTTCATTCCTTGACTATTGTCATACTGGGTAAATTTCTCGAGGGCCTTATCTCTGCAGTAGTCTCCATAGTACTGCAAGGCTTCAGGGTCTGTATCTTGGATTTCATTGCAGGATATGTAGCGGCGGACAGTATTGAATCATGAATTGATTCTCAATGGGTCTTGGTCTTTTCCTTCTCCTGTATAGAAGAATGGTGCTGGCCATTTGGGGTGGCTACTGACTTCTGGTTGGAGAGACATAGTGGCGGGTCTGGGGCTTGGGGGTGGTGAAGGACTTAGGGGTGGAGGTGGCTCTTGGTCAGGACTTGATAGTCTAGTAGATAGCTGGCTAGGTGGCGCTCATCTTGCTGGATCAGGATCTTGGTCTCAGTCAGGATTTCGTGTTCCTTTCTGATGTAGTTGTCTTTGTTCAGGAGTTTCGGCGGGTTCCTGGTCTTCTTGGTCTTCTTGGTCTTCGCTGTCTTCTGGGTTTTGAGGTTATTCTTATGGGTTGTGTCCTGGGGCGTCATTTTCGGTACTTGATTCGTTTTCTGAAGATTCTTGGTCTTGGCCGTGGGGTGGGTCAGGTTCTGGCACAGGTGGTGGAGCTGTTTTCTTTGCTGGACTGGCAGGCTTTGGCTTAGCTGAGGATCCTGATTGCGCTGCTGGAGCTTTGGTGAAGTGTCCTTTGGAGTCTCTTGGAAGCGAAATGGTTGCTATCTGGGGTGAGCAGTTCTCACCAGGAGTCTGCTCTAGGCCTTTCAAGGAACAAGGAGGTGTACCGGAAGTCCAGGGTCAAGGGAGGCGAAGGGTGATCAGTCCTATGCCGAGATCAAAAGGTGTACTTAAGTCCAGGTCAAAAAATGTTACCTGCTCCTAGGTATCGCGAGATTCCCAGAGGGAGATCCAGCGATACTGAAGGACAGGAGGGGAAGCGTCAAGTGGAAGCTCTATAAGTGATATAAGAAAGATGAGGGACTTAATAGAGTGACTGTTCAACTTGTAGTATATTAAGAATAGCGTTCCAGGAAGTCTTGAGACTTCGAATCCTTAGGAGATCTCGAGCTCTTAAAATACAAATAAAGCATAACAAAATATCCTGTCCAAAGAGGAAATATCAAAATGCAAAGCTATATGAGTAGCGAAACTTCTAAGTCCTAAACAAGGTCACAGAAGCGACAGGATAAAACTAACAAAACAAGTAATGGAATCAAACGACCAAGGGATCGCTACTGATCTACTAATCCAGTAACCCATAGTTGGAAAGCTTAGAGTATCCTAATTGGGTACAAGGAGCAAAGGGTGCAAATAAGCGAGTAAAGGAAAGTACTACCCAATAGGAAACTATAACAATAAGGAAAGTACAAGCATGGAATGTGCGTTACTAGGTAGTCCTAAATAGGAAATATCCAACCTCAGTGAAGTAAGTAGCAGAGATAATCGTAGATTCCTTTACAGTTACAGTAGAGTGCTAAGTTTTTAGACTTTAGCCTTGTGGCCTTTGCTCTGGCCTTGCGAGATTTGGATAATGGATGGGGCACTTTTGATCACAGGTTAAACTTGACGCTGGAGCCGGAGCTGGTGAGTACTTCCAACCCAGATCTAGCCAGTCGCCTCTCCCTGATCCTGAATTACCTACATGAAGCTCATGCAGTTGCAGCGGAGAACGTTCGTCTAAACTACGATGAGGTCATTAAGAATGAATTGTTTCAGTAGACCTAGCAGTGTTAGCCACTGGTAGTAAAGAGCACATTCATGCTCGCTGCTCGAGCATCATCTTGCCCATAACTACAGGATGTGGAGGCCATCACAATAGAATAGTGGTAGATAACATAAAATAAGCCAAGAAAGCTTAATAGAGAACTAGGTGTGAAGTACTAGTACTAGTGACAAGGTCGTAAATGTGCGTGTAAGCTGTTCAACAAACTCGAAAGTGTCTGAACATATAGGTATGGATTCTCGACGGCGTCACTAGACTTGGGCCAAGCCTTAGATTGTATCCTACATGCGTCCAAAGATTACTGAGGAACATCGAGACATAACAGCAAATATAACCTATATTATGCCAAGATTAGTCTGGATGGAGATCACCAGGAGCAGGGACGGGAGGAAGAGAGGCCCTCCTGATGCGTGTTGCTGGAATCTGAGTCTGTCAAGATGGGAGATGGTAAAATCCAATAGCATCGGAACACTTGGGAGAGGGTAGGACATCTTCAGTAATGAGAGGACACAAGGCTCGCAGGCGGGATGCCGTCAGTATGTGGTATGAAGGGGATGGCCACCTCCAGACAGAACATCACACGGACGTTCAGTCTAGAATTGCGGTTGAAGTTTTGTTTGTCTTGAGCGTCAGCAGCTCAGGATGCTCAGAATATATATTATTATTTTTTGCTAATGTTCACTATATGAGAAGACAGGAACATAGTGCCAAGGTAGGTTGAATGCATTCTTTCAATTGCTGATTGAGAACCAGTCATGAAGAGGTTCTTTATTCAACGGTCAGGCCAAAATAATGTCCCTAAACCGCCCTTTTCCATATTTCTATAACAAAATCATTGAAATTGCATCAGCAATCCCAAGATTTTGGTGTCCTATATCAGCCCAGGATTCTACAATCAAACTCAACAGTATATTAAGAAGTATATCTAAGTTCTCCTCATGCTCATTAATCTGATCAATCCTTCCCTTTGCCATATGATATAGCTGGATACTGGGGCATGTCTCTTGCAATATTTGAGTAACTTAGTCGATAAAAGCCGAATCAAACCTGAGAGCCTATCCAGACTAAACCTTACTTGTAGAGGGAGCCATCAGCCAAAGAATTCCATACCCCATGGGCTTCATTTCGTTGAGTTTGACGTTTTCTAGCATCATGAGTCTTATCATTCTAATATGCGAAATCAGGATAGTTTAACTCACATAGATGATATTAATACTACTTTTTTGCAAAATAGGTTCAATTTTTTAACGTACTCACTGATATTTTACATACCAAATTTGAGGAATTTGAGTTCATAATATATACTGTGGTCCTTCAAAATATTTACTAGTTGTTGATAAAAATTGATCATAACCACCTAAAATTAAAATTAGTATCTGATATTTATATAAGAGATTCGGAACCATCAGGATTAACCCAGGTCACTCCCGATTACCAAAATATACAACTCAATGACAAAGCTAATCATGGAGAGCGGCAGACAGATTTCGTTTTTCCTGATGCGATAATAGAGGTAGATTTAAGAGTACCAAGCTTTCAGACCATCTGGTGGCACAAGTGGGCCGTGATGATATATTACTCGAATGATCTGGAAAAGTTAGATACCTGATAATCTCGGAATAGAACGGTCATCCATGTTGAACCTGATTTGGGTAAAAGCAAACTCTGTATTGCAGTACGGCAAGTGTTTTCTAAGCTCAATGAATAACTATCTGTTCCAGTCATTAGAGAGTTTAGAGCCTCAGGTATTGGCCACATTATCATAATCAGGACTTCGCTATGCATGCAGGACGACCAAAAGCCTCCAGCTTGCTACTTCGTTGATACTCTAAACCTGTCAAGAGGCCAATGAAATAGTGTTCGTTACGGGGCCTCCGGGTTCCCGAAAAACACTAACACCTAGTGAAGTTCCCAATCCCGAACGACTTACCAGCCCTGGGACGGCATATTTTCGCCTGTCTTTCCCCCTACGCTAAGGTAGAGCCCTGCCCAACCCACGACCTGGATGGGCCTAGTTATAACACTTTTTGTAACAAACGGAGGCCTCTGCAGGAAATTAGTTGGGTTAAGGCCAGGTTGCGGGTAATATGGGCAGAAGGCCGAAAATACCCCCCCTGGCATGGTTAATAACAGGAACTCAAATGGCAAAACTTACCCCACTCCGTACTATAACGAAGACCACTGACGAAGCGCATAACAGCTACAACAAACAATATTTATCCGACCTAGCTTATCCTGTATCCAATATCCCCTGTCGTCAATAGTAGTAGTGTAAAATGAGGCTTTGATTCTTGATCTTCTTTGTAGTTCTGCCATCTCAGGGATTTTACCACCCAAATATTGTTGTAGGCATGCTGCATATGATTCATTTCTTACTTGTCTCACAAATATTCTTATTATTACAAATGTATTGAAACAATTACTATAATTTGGATATATGATTATAATGTACGAAGCAATCCCTCCAAGTCTTTCGACAATTGCCTCTAGCCTCACAATGAGACATTGCAATCCTTCTATTATATTAACAATGACTACGTAGGTGCCTATTAGGTATATCACCCACTGCAATACAAGGAGCGGATGGTTGAAGTTCACAGTACTAAGAGGGTGGATTAGTAGCAGGAATAAGAGACAAAGTAAGTATAATGTGAGCGGGTATAGTGGGAATATGTGATGGGGAGGGGAAAGTGGGCTGAGAGGTGACAAGTTGCAAATATTGAGCAGGGTTTTCAGGAAATATGCAAGAAGGGGTGGGTATAGGGGGTGAAGAAGGCAGACTTGGAGAAGATTTGGAGGGAACAGAGAGCAGAGAAGATGAAGTGGGTTTAAAGGAGAAACATGGTAGTGGTAAAGGCAGTATTGGAGTTAAAGGTAGTAGTGGAAAAGAGGGGAGGAAGAGATGGGAGAGAGAGAGGAGGGAGTAGTGCCAGGGGAAGAGGCCGAGAGGTAAGAAAGAGAGTAGGGGGTAGTGAGAGAAGAGAAGATAATGAGTGACATGTGGGCACTAAAGACTGAATAGAATGTATCACGGGCAGAGAGACCAAGATTACAGGCTAAGAGGATGAGAAGGTTGAAGAGGGAGATTGAGGTGAGACTGGCAAGGAGGACAAGATAGTAGATGAGAGAGGAGCATACATGAGAAAAGGAGAATACAGGAGCAAAGGAGCATAGATAAGAAAATGAAGTACATGATGGGAGAGGTCAAGGAGTGGGTATAGAGGAAGAGGAGAGTGGAGCTGGTGGGGAAGATGGTTTAGAAGATTATTGTGGAAAAATAGGGGTATATGGGTTGTGAAAAAAACAATAAAGACGGGAATAAAAATAAGGGAAGAGGAGAGATGTGTCTGTATACGGAAGAGAAGTGAAAAGATGTGGTGGAGTTGTAAAAAAAGAAGAAAGAAGTGCAAAAGAAAGAAGAGGAGAAGACAGACAGAGTTGATAGGGAAAAAAGGAATATGAGAAAGAGAATTAGAAGGGAGATTGGAAATGCCAAGCCACAGTATAGTGTGGACAGTATTTACAACCCCTGAAGTTTACACCAACATTTTAGTATTAGGGTACACATAATATTGCTCTGATTACAAACAGTTTCAGAGGATAATCAGATGTTGCACAATTTGATATGAGTTTCAGGATAAGATAGACTACCAGAGGCTGACTCGCAAACGCGAAGTATGCCAAAGTGTAGCTGCTTTTAATGTTGATAAAAGTGGCTATAATCTAAACTGGATTAGATCCAATTTTGAAGGTAAACACTTAGAATTTATCGTTTTTCCCTTAAATATGTTAAGTGTTATATATTTTTAAAAAATATGAATAGTACTGTAGGTGCATAAAGGTTGGCCTTGTCATTAACCTGAGTTATCGGATGCTAATATAATTACTATATCGTAAGTTACATGTAAATACTCCTAGAACCAAGCATTTAATGTAAGTAATGTGAATGATATCTGTTATTAATGCCGCAGGATATACATCATTAGGGGTGTGACGACCATTTTCCTCTTGCTGCAAAACCTTCAACCTTCGTTGTTTAGAACCTCTAGAGAGTGTATCATAAAGTTGTCAATGTGGAAAGGCAGGCTGTTGAAGATCAACTCCAATCATACGAAGTGAGTGTTCTTAGGCATTATTGACTCTCATAGCGAAAGAAAAATGAATTAGAAATTGTCTTAATAGAAGCATAAATGGCAGTTTATCTTCTGTTGTACAGAGTGTAATAGTTGGGAATATCTTAATAGCAGCACTAAACTGAGCCCGTAGTATTCACATCTCAATTTATCACGATTGCATAAGAGTGATAGTCATTCGAGTACGCTTGCAACAATCTTCCTTTGGATAAAGATTAGGGGAAAGGATTACTGCTGAGACAATTTTAAGCATCAACCTAGATGGTGGAAGTGATACAGGATAGAAACTCTGCAAGGACTCAGGAGGAAACAGATTTCAATGATTGGCCTTTTTACAAGTCTCTACAGTGTCAATAGAGAAGTATTGCCACTTAGTTTTTTGGAATATCTTGCAAAATAGTTTGATTGATACTGTCTATAGTATAACTTTGCATTGCTAGTATATCTAGACGTTTGTAGGTAGGGGGAATTTGATATGGATTACGCTAGTGCTGGTGGGAAACCATGAGTGCCAAGCGGATAAACCGTTGTACAAAGAGGAATAAACGTTGGTAGCGAAATACTTCCTTGATACTCGTCTGTAAAGGACATTTGATGTAGTCAATTTGCAAAGTATTAATTATCATCACCTTTCTTAACCCGCATATACTCCTGCAGGGAATGCATTGTAAATTTGGATTAAAGAAATAACCGCTGGAAACAGGCTACCACAGTAGCACCACAGTAGAACCACAATTGCGTCTTTGGACTCTACTAGTGACTTTCCAGACTTCGCAAGAATTAGTGAAATTAAATAGCGTCTCAAATCTATATCTGCATCATGCAAACGCTGAGCAACTTGAAGTGCTTCATTGTATATTAATGCATACATAAGTTTATTGCAAATACTGGTGAAAAACTATTCCTAATGTTTCGAATGGTCAATAACATCACCACAGGGCAAAGCAGTCTTAAATACAGTACTTAATGATCTTCCACTTGAATATACTGCAGCCTCTTCCAAATATCTCGTCCACTCCTTATCATGTTCCAGGAAGCAATTAGCAATAGCAGCCACTTTAAATGTAGAGTTCATAATACCATAGACAGTTCGCAAAGATTCATGTGATTGAGCACCACAAACAATTGTTAATAACAAACGTAGATTGCACTTCCCACCTATGGTTGGATTGCAATTATTAATACGTCCAATAGATACTCCGATTTTCTAGGATTCATATTTGTCCTAATTAAATATTGGTCTAATATATAGAAAAATCTTTATAGAGGTATTGGTGCCCATCAGAGTGTAATGCATTGTTCTCAAAGTATGCCATGAGTGTTGAATATGCAGATTCCATTTGATCGCGTGACCTATTAGCATTTTCTCCATCTATTAAATACAATGGTTGCTCTCCTGTGAGATAAATTCCAAGATGCATGATCGCACAAGATTCTTTGTGCATTCCAAATTCGAACAGTTGCTAGATAGCCTCTGTGGGGCCATTATATCTCCCATGGCAATATCTTTGCACCTTATCTCCATCAATCCCATTGGGGGTAGTAGTTCTGTCTGCTACTTTATAAATATGTTTGTGAATATATTTCATAGACCGAATGGAAGTCCAAACTACAATATGGAGATGTGCTTTATAGCGCTGGCGTGGTATGGATTATGGGTTATGATCCATCTGGTATCCGGTGTAATAGTATCAGAATTAACAGTTCCTGGTTTGGGAATTGAAATTGATCTCCCATAATCACTTTGTCTAAAGGCTGGATATCAATCTTGAAGTACACGGGTCTCCGCTTTAAACTCCATAGGGTAACGGTTATGTCTTATCCTAATACTTTCTCCTATGCATTGATTGGATGGGGATATTGGTTCAATTGATCCGCAAGGTCCATGAACCATGCATGATGTAATTATTGCTGAAAGCTCATGATTGGCATTCGGTATAGGATCTAAGAACCCCTGCAAATAGGGGAACCAGACGAAGTCCCATAACCATGTTCTACCCGAGAGGCCCACAATGGTTAGAATCAAGAGAAGGAAAAACAGAACCACCATGACGTCCAGAGCTATTGAAGCATGGGGGAATATGAAGACAAATACGGAAGAGTTAATTGGACTCTAGATCGTGCAGAATCGATGGACCCCTGTGCCCACCACTCTTACAAAATACAACTTCGACTTCTCTCAACTAAGTTTCCCTGCATATGGGGAATGATCACAATATCTGAACAGGGCCAAACATGCACTACGGATTATAGTTCACATTTTCAACCTAACTTCTGCCATATACGAGTGCCCAACCAATCAACAAATACCGGAGCACCTACATCTTGAGGAAGTACATATATCTTTAGAGATAGTGTCAGGTGGCCAGGTTATTGAAGAGGAGAGCGGATTTGGGAATTCCAGTTTAGTGGAAAATATACAAAGCTAGACGCGTCTTTGTATCGATATGTCCACAACCACTACCAACAATGATCTTTCAGACTGTGATCAATTCCATTCATTTGAATATAAGCTTGATAAACTCGTTAGCAAACTCTCTAATGCTTGCACTCAGCAACATCTCTCATCTACTGTTGCCATGGCTACAAGGTCACCTTATCCATTCAGCTGAGTAGAAACCTAAGATACACGATTTATAATTGAGGTTGGGGATAGATTTCCAAAGAACCTTAAACCATGACCTCTTTGAGAAGTACTGAATCAACTGCTCCAATATACTGTTCGAGATTACCGCCCTCAAGAGGTTCTGAAGAGATAACCTTGTCTTCAAAAGACAATATGATCCTCGTACAATCATAGACTTGTTCAAGATATGGTCACTCAGCATTGCATTTAGGGCAATTCATGTCAATATGGAAGCGGAATGGGCTGGCTGAATTATCTACCGGACTACTGCCTGGACTACCGCCTTTGAGCTTGAGGAAGAATTAAAGCAGTTTTATCCGGAACGGGTGCAGACAATCAAACACCCACTCCTTACATACACCGTTGCCTTTTTCCTGTTCCCTTGTGAGGAGGAAACCCCAGAACATGTTTTTGCCTTGGCAACCTACCCGAAACTGACAAGTTACCATGTATCAACAACAGTGGAAGTAAAACAAGCACGAAGGAAGAAAATGGCAGATGAGAAGGGAGCACTAAATCGCAAGGGTGCTGTGTATTGGCAATGGATAGAGGTTAGGCAAGTGGTGAAAGTCAATGAAGAGGCGGAAGGGATTGAGATGGTAGAAGTGTCAGAGATGGCTGGAGCTGTGCAGGTTGTAGAAGGGATGGAGGGGGTAGACTCAGTTGATGCTAGAACAGTACAGATGGACGAGCTAGAGGAGGCGAGGGAGGCAGAGGAGCGTAAAACATATTTTGGAGACAAATTAAGGCATAAGTATTTGCAATTTGGCAAGACATGAGAATTAGAGACCAAGCGACGCTTCTGTAGGTCTCTGAACTTGGGTTTGTGTTTAGAGGTTGTTACTGCCCATCGGTAATGGAATATCTGATAAGGGAGTAAGTCGCTGCTATCCAATATATTAATCCATTTCATAGCCTTATGGCTCTATTAGCATCATGATGTATAATAATAATACTAATAATACGTATAGGATGGGGAAACACTGCGCAAACAATTTGGTTGTTTCACGTTTGTATAAGAGACTGATCATTCGAATGAAGAAAGCACCAGAGATGCATTCATTGTAGACCCGTTGCTGATACTGAATTGTCAATACATAGCCTAAAAAGGTCTTATAGATCCTGCAATATCTCAACTCATTGACAAGCTGGTATTGCTTCAAATGAAATGCTCTTGTAACTTAATCACCCCTGTCAACTGTGGTTTGACCAGGAAGTAGCTTAGGTGTATTTGCTTTCCACTTTGAATTTGCAGTGAATGTGATAAATAGGGTGTTACGTCCAAAGTGTCTGATAATAGCTATTGAATCCTGATATAATTGTTACAAGTATTCAGCGCGTCCTGTGTAACTGCAGGTCAGTATGATCCGTCTACCAATTCGCTGCGGATGGAAAACATGAGCTAACAGAGTCTGTGCAAGTCCATAGTAAAGATCCGCAGCACGCTTAGACTGATGTTCACATGCTCAGCTCAGGTTATTATGATAACACAGAGACATAGCATCAAAAAACCATTGCTGAAATGAGTGTTGCGCGTAGACAACTGTTTTGGCCTTATTTTCCCTTTAATGCAAGTGATATCTATTTCATGTATTAGATTTAAACCTCTTATACCATATTAATCATTACTTATTACCGGTAAAATCCTCGCTAACTTAATTCTAACTTCATTCGTACTTGTCTGGGATGTAATAACTGTAAAACCCACTGCTATACCAAATCATCATCTTGAAAGAGTAAAACATAGTGTAAATGAATATAAGTTTGCATGATTCACATTCATAATACTAAAAGTATCAACCGGATTGCCTGTGCGCTTTGCTAATAGAATGTCACTTAAGCCTACCTCATCATACTGATCAGCCATGATTATTGTAAGCTCATTGCTATTAGGTAAACTTTCTCTCGCTCTATCTACACCAGTTTCCATTACCCGTCATAACTGTGGATTAGGCACCACTCTGGCCTCACTCTCATTCTGTGCCATATACTCTGAACTTTCTCTTGCAGTTTTATATAGGAAAATATAAGAAGTTATGTGACTCACTAAGATTGAAAGACTGAGAGGGGCACTGCTGACCAATCTTGGATGTGCAGTATTTTGAGCCTGGGCTGTATATTCGAAATAGTCAAAGTATAACTGTGGAAATTTTGGAAGACTACCATCATTGTATTGTAAAAGTCTGTGAAGATGAAATAGCTCCCTATGAATTTGAGATCATGTAATTCCACCACCCTCTATTACTGGCCGGTTAATAGGCTGATACTAGAAATAGGTAAATGCCAATGCAGAATGGTATTTATGAATCGGTGAGGGGAAATAACGTATAATCGTGTCCATCAACTTTAGCAGATAATGCAAACATTCAGGCACTGCCCGCAATATCTCAAGCTGAACATTTCCTTTCTTGCAACATGTTTCAAACTTCGGTGTTGCCATGGAACTACAAGCAATTCGCTCATGCATCCAATATAATGTTTCTCATGACACAGATTTTACTGACTTTAGTTGGAGCTGAAAATGAAGTCCGCGTTTGATAAGTGGACGGAAAACTATTATATTGCACTTGATTCCCCTATTATTCACATTTTAGGTAAATAAAATACCCTGTATAATATTTAGAAAATACCTTCATTACAGGAGAACCTTACACCCGTCTTGCCTCCCATCTGCCTTGATAACACTCTCTTCCGACTTGCTTTGTACCTATTATTTACTATTGCCACAATTTGTATTTTTTCTTATACTATTGTTTAATAATAAAGACAGACATACATGGTTGAATAATCTCAAATGGGTACGGCTATTAACCAGCGAGCCATCTTCCCCCTTGTGGATCAGGTGCTCTAGGCCGCAGAATGTCTATACCTCAAAGATCGCAAACTCTCGAGTGTCCACTCTTATTTGCACTATAATACGGCCATAAATGTCCCAGAGGTATCCTGAGTTGACATGAGTCAATATCCAAGAACTGCCACCCGACTCACAGAATTCCCTCTTGTAAGTTCTCAAATTTGGCAGAGCGCCACGAGCCCTGCCGGCAGAGGCCCCCTCCGCCCACCATACATCTCTTCAGTACAAACCTAAACCCCAAGCAAATCCTGGTAACACATGTGATTCCTGAAGTGCAGGGTGCCTGTACATCGTGCATGGTAGATATCGTAAATGTACCTTACTTGGAACCCTAGAACTATGATTTGGAGTTTCGTTATTAGTTCAAAGAAGAGTTATTGAAGTATCACATGATCATCAGGAACCCGGTGCTCTCCAGCTAGGGTAAATAGGCAATATTCCATCTTTTGGCATATATTGTGTCCAGGAAGAATTGCGCAATTGGCTGAAATTCACAAGATTGGACAAGGCGTCCTGATATTCTTTTAGGATTCTCCCACTCGAGGGGTGTAGTTAAAGCACTTGTCATAATAACTAAATATCGCAGGCTAGCTGTTGTGAGATCGGCTCCATAGTGTCGAAGACATTTGAGCTGTCATAACCTGATTCAGATGCACTACTGTCGACTCTAGTTGTGCAGGATTTGGTCTACAGTATTATTTTGATTAGATTATGGCTATACTTCTGTGATTTGCTCCTTGTGTCCGATCTCTCCAAACTGTAGGCAATACATCAGTATATTGCCAAACTGGTATATATGATTATTAGAATAACTTAGTAGATCTATCTTGATAAAATTGAAACAGGATTCACTATGGATTAAGTACATACGTTGCTCATGGTTTTCTTCATAATACTGGTCACGGTTACTCCACTGTTTGGAGGAAGCCACTCTCTGGCTCATCAGTATCAACTGATATTTTATTTCCTTTCATTGTCTTTAATCATAGACACTGTAAGTCTAGGTACTTGAAACTATACAACGGATACCTTTAGTGAAGTGAAATCCGTCCAGATAATGAGCCATATAAGCTATCATGTCAAATGTTGGGCTTTTGTATAATTCCAATATACTAAAGTGCTCGAGTGATTTGACCCACCCAAGAGCATGTTTGAAAGGTATTGCTTGTGAACTCAGTAGCTAGTGCAGGGCCACTGCCCGAACTCCCACAACAGAGCACCCTTGATTGCTCATGTGCTTCCCCTACCACTGCACTACATAGCGATAGGCCATTTTATTTACCAACCATTCCGGATAAGGTGCTAATCTCCACCAATATTTGTCAAAAGCATGTAGTCGGCCTGTTTCTTCAGAAAGGATTGGATCCAGTTCATCATGTACATAATTAATCCAAGATAAACAGTAGGGAGCATATCCAAGACATGCAAGTCATACACCTAGCCCCGGTGAAGTTCATGAAAAATCCTTTGAGCACAAATTGTTACCAAGGACTCGGTATCTAACATGAATATTGTTTGAATTTTCCTGCACTTATCCTTTTGATCTTGTGTAATCTTGTGCTGGCTTGTTCTTGACTTTAATTTCTAATTCCCCCACATGTACCTGACAGATACAACAACTGTTGGCTTTTAAATAGTGCAGAGTTACATTTTCCATAGAGTTAGCAGACCATCCAAACAGGATTGTGAAGCACCTCAGACCCTGCCGATTAGTTCAGCCGACTGGGACACCATCAAGAGTTGTAGGCTCCAGGAGTGCAAAATTGAATTCCAATATGTCTTCAAGTTTGTCGGCGTTCACTTGGCTCTGCTATTTATTTACATTTATGAACTGTGTGAATTTGGCCAGCATGGGCAATAGTGAGAGAAGTAGAACAGCGAGTCATTGAGGGCTGTTGCTATAGGCTGATAAAAGACTGGCAAGGCCAATATAGACAGGCCACTCTTCGTGGTCAACAGAGTAGTTGCTGAGATGAGTCTCATCGGAGGTCCCAAAAATCGGAATTCCAGTTGCACCTGGTGGAAGTGTTTTCTATAATTAGTCAGCCAAGGTTGCCGTCACGGAGGCTGGGGTGCTGTACTTGACCGTCATACCACCAGTCCACACTCAGCATTTCGAAATATATCCTTTAACTATTAGGATTAAATTTAAACCGCAGTAAATACACGAAGTCATCTCGGCATCCCATGAGATGCAAGAGATCCCTGACAGAATCCAGCAAGTTACCATATCAGAGTAACCGTGTTCTATTTCAATTCTGAACCTGTCCTTTGAGTGATTCCAGATACGGGCCATACTCTCAAAACAACAGTGGTGGCTCTACAACTTATTCATAAAGCTATCTTCGACTGACATAGAGTTACTCAGTGCACTTGAAAATCATTCTTTGATTCGTGATTTAGATACCTTAGCCTGATGGTACTAAGACCCCAGGGTGGAACTGTATGCACTACTAAATGGTACACAAAGGGTCTCCAACAGATCTATTTGACCTTGTTCCAATCTATTGAAGTCTCCAATTCTTTCTCCCGTACTGGGTAATTCTCAAGTCTACCAAGTAACGCAAACCTAGGGTTGTCTGTGATCTTAGTGTCAGGGGGGTGGGCAGTAAATCCTTGGCGGTCTTGTCCTGTGGGATCCCAATTAGATTCAGAGTGTGGATCCAGGAGCGCTCCCGCCTCCCTGTCGTCCAATATACTTGTTTTCACCATCATTGATAATAGCCACAGAGGACTTATATCATAAGGTGGATACGGGCACAACGCTAGATTGCCATGGTCAGTTTGTACCTCTGTCCTGTATGTGCCTCACCTCATTTATGTTCATTACCAGAATGGAGATTTACTAGGCGTGGTGTGACTCCCCTTAGTATATATCAAGTGTGTTGTGGAGATTGCAGTGTACGTGTACAACTGTGTTTAGTCTTCAGTCTAAATCATGTACATATTAAAGTGGTTAGACCCTATGAAGATGAACTAGTCATTCATATGGTTTGTCCGAGACATTCTGTGGCATCAGCCAGAGTTTATTTCAAGATCAGGGAGGTTTCAAGATCAGAGACTCTCAGTAGCAAATTTAGGGTTCATGCTTTATTTAAGTTGAATTGTAGAATGTCCTTCAGCCGATAAAGTGCCTATTCCTCAGCTATCTTGAAGATACAGAGTGATTCTTTCAAAATCTATAGAACCTTTACGTGTTATATATAAAAAGTCAATAGGGTATAGAAGAGACTCCATACCAAAATCATCTACATTCAAAATATCCATATTCCGCTCTATGTCCTATACTATTGTCGATATACACCAGAAATTATCCACTATGACCCACAATATCATCTATTTAGGATATATCTATATGCAGAATCCAGAACTACCGCAGGTTCCAGCGTGGTTGACTGACCAACTGGTACCTAATTCTCTCATCGATATGCCGTGCGCACTTGGACTTATGAAGGACCAGGATGGACGAGATAAGGCCCAAGACCTATTAGTGAAGTGGCAACACATAGATTTGGAATGCATGGCTCACGACAGCGGTGGGCCTGTCCTAATCCTGCATGGGTTGATACAACAGGTGAACGGCAAGAGGGTGATTGCTCCGCAGATTTACATGTAGCATTATCCAGCCCGACATCAGATGTTTCCCTCCACCAGTGATGGTGGCCAGGGGAGTGTTGGGTTGTGCCCATTACTCATTGCAGAGAGAATGGAATCCCCAGCTGACAATATACCCCTCTCCCTCAAGTAGTCAAGCAGGTTGAATATACAAGAGTGGGCGCAAGGACAGCATGCTGCTCAAGTTGATATGGGACCGAAGCCCAGACGTCTGGTTGTCCACGAACATTGTAATCAGCTGAAGTTCAACAGATTTTGTTTGGTTTCTATGACTAGAAAACGTTCTGAAAGCAAGTACGTATGGAATTGTAGCCTCAGTGTCTGTATTGATAAAGATGCGAGTGAAGAGCATAAGCCCAACAGATTAGGTTCGACATTTTCTCCTAGAGATTGATTGATATGCCAGCACGTCTATCGTTCTGTGAGTATACCTAAACGGATAGTGAATTACGAATATTATTCAGCATTAGAGTTCTTACAGTGAATATATTCCTTCTAAGCTGCCTCAGGAGCGTCATCAAATCAGTTCATGTTCATTTGGTCAGGCTCACATTAGCAATACTGGTAGTTGTACAATGCGCTTGATGTATCTAACTCAAGTGATGTCAATGGTGTCTTGATATATCTACCTCCTGAGGCTTGAAATACTATTTCATCGCATGTGCTGGAAAACTCAAATCAGAATTCTACTTCTCACGATCATTGGATAATCTATGTTCTACATCTGTATCTGTCACAATTAGTCAATCCGCTACGTGACTAGTTCATATGTCCAACTTGACACTATTATCCCACGTCATTGTACGACATCGTTTTGCCAGCACACGCTACTTTACATTCTTTCATGGTTTAGCACATTCCCCTAGGGCTGACCATCAGAAACCCCACACCATATGTTAATCAGGTGTATATCAGGACCCCTTTGGCCCATTCTCACACCACTGCTTCCCCACTCACGATAAATTTCTCTTTCCTATTCTATGAGGCCTCCAAGTCTTGCACCGGGTTCTGACCTGCTTAGGTAAAACCTCTGTCCAAGATCATAATCTCTTGGTTGACGTATTGGTAGAATTAAGACTTCTTTGCATTTTCATCGTTTGCATTCTATTCGCGATAAGATTCACACACGTCCCAAAGGGATGCCCAGTCTCACTAGCATACCAGTTACCATAGAGAAAGTAAGTCACATATATTTATATATTCGTGAGCAATTTAGAGGTTTCAACTCCTCTTAGACATCCCACTCCACTGCATGAGAGGGCTAGCCCGGAAACTGCAAACCTTAGCAAGACTGTGCTATATGCAGCCACCTGTCGGCCGGCAGTGGAGAGACCGTAAGTACTCACAGCACAAGTGGTTTCCGCAGAGGCAGAACATGGTGCTGGCAAGTAACCCCCATGTGACAAGAAACCTTGGTTAGCCACTATACAGCGACCCTGCCGTTGTAGACCTGGATACTGGGTAGCTCAAAAGAAATCTCTATCTAGATATCAGAATCAGTTACGCTAATAAATTGTGACAAATTATGGAAACTGGTATGTCTACAATGGGGACGCCAAATAGTGGTGTGGGTTGCTAGATCCCAATCTTGAACAGAGAGTAAAAAACCTGTGGTGACAGACTCAAGGCCTATATGATAGTTGGCAAACTTGACCACTAACCCATAACAGTCCGCTATGTGGATACAATCACTACCTTCACTTGCTCCATTCTACCCATGAGAGCTCGCCTAAAGCTGATTAAACACAAGTAGAATACAGAGAATATCTGGGGACTCACTCAATACCTCAGCACCCTAGGTCAAAATAGGGCCAGGAAACTCGACATATCTGACCTATATGGAATAGTGGAGTGCACCAGTGGTTGAGAAGTCACAAAGGCTCCAAGTAAGTAATCATTTCCATCTAGCTCCATTGAGCCTCGCACCACTTGATTTTGGCCGACTCTTGGTCTCATTGGGCCACAATCAATATCCCACGGACAGTGAGAATCCATCTCATTCCACCCATGGCAGCCAGATAAGCGGAAGATCCATTTCTTGGCCATTATAGGTGTGGTAGTGAAACTGACGTGAGATTTGGCTAGGATTTCCAGGCAACACCGAGCATCAAAGGTCTACTCGGAGGGGTTTAAGGGTAGTATTTAGTAAAGAGTAGAGGAGATACACACCACATCTGATTCTGGTAATGGGTTTGGGTACCCTTAGCTTACGTCAAGAATGTGAAAAACATCTCCCCCTCCGCCAGGTCATCTTTCTTCATAGTAATAATAACAATATAGCCTGGCAGGCTGCCTATCATGGCCATAATTTCCGTAAATGAATGGTTATCGAGGGACACGAGTATTGAGACCAGAGGCCGAAGATACCCAGCTTGGCAAACGGTAGGTACCCGTTTCTTAATCGCCAGATTTGGTATGCTACAGTGGGGCCCCCCAAGCTGATAAGGCTGGCAATCAGAATGAGCATGGGAATGAGAATGAGAATGAGAATGAGGACGATGAGGATGAGCTAGAGGAAGAGGAACAGAAGGAATTGTCAGAGTCGGGAGGGAGAGGGAATAGCTGATGCCTCCAGGCTGGGGAACAATTAGTTCAGATAAGGTAAGTAGCGACCATCAACTAACCAACTATTAGTTAACATGACGATCAAACAACAATAGCTAATTAACGATGGAGAAAGGGTTATCGTGAGCCTAAGGCACCTTCACGTACTGAAGGGATGTCTCAGTGCAAATAGAAGAGATCGTGAGATCAAATCCGCCTGCCGCACTCTCGCTGGAGTCGGCCTCTTTGCCATCTGTGCCATCTATGCAGGTACAACACCTTGACGTCCAGAATTCTCTCTGGGAGTAGCCGTTCATTCTAGATAATATGACAGATACCATGGTAGCAGCTTTGCTGCGTTCAGGATGCAATCATGCCCAAAACACCTCTCCTCTGTCATACATAATCCTCGACGAATACCCAGTCTCCTCCACCTTTGCACCGATTGATAAGCAGGTTTGCACAACTTTACTGAGAGGGACGCAACAACCAGCTGCATCAGGGCAGACAAAGCCAGCAGCTCTCTTGATATATCTGGCGCCCAGGCCTTCCCTGACACCTGTTACCGGTAATGCTCCAAGCAACCCCCAATCACAATCACTCCAACTGCACGGCTCAAAAACACGCAGGGGTTGACCAAAATAATTACACATTTGCCTAATTTCACCTGAGGTATTTTTGTTTTCTATTTTGTTATCCCAAAGTCTAGTACCTGAGGCTGGATCTTGGGTAACTTTTGTTACAATTTTTCATTAGTGATTCGTTAGCCAGTATCTAAAAGTCAAGATATTATTAGGTACACTTGCTTCAGCTTCTGACATCCTTTATTAGTTCTGACGCCTCCTTGGATTAACATCAGGGATTTCGTCAGCAAAAATTATGATATGCGTCCTAAGCGTCCTGTCCTTCTGACGCTCAGGACGCTCAAAACGTCAACCGCCATTCTAGACGCTGGGTAGTACTAAACCTGCGTCCGGAGGCCACCAAATGTACCACTAAACCTTCGGAATGCTCATGACGCAAGACACAATCTTCAGGAAGTACTCTGGAAGCAATAAACAATCTTCCAGACATAGCCAAGGGTCCCCCCTTTACCGCTTGACCCAAGTCACAATCACACAATTTTTAAATTCTTCTTAAATAGTCTTTTATTCTATGTCTAATTCTACTACTGGTAGTACTAATTTGTATACAAGCTTCCGAGTTCCCCCTCTCCATCCCCGGGGTATCCACTCCACAGCAGACACCAACATCATGAGATCTGATCCCGTAGAGACATACCTTATACCGGCGTGTAGCTGACATCGAGCCCAACAACCTCCAACAAACAGAATTGGAATCCGTCGAGTGGTTGTGGAGTAATCCACCATCGAGTAAATATCCGCCAGCATGGAACCTAACACCTCCACCACAAAAGACAGCAACATCATGAGTTCTAATCGGGTAGGAACGAACCTTATACCATTGGGTAGCTAGAGACAAGGCCAACAACCTCCAGCAAACAGAACTGGAATTCGTCGAGCGGTTGTGGAGGTATCTGCCATCGAGTAAAGATCCGCCAGCTTAGTACTTCCATAGAGGATGGTAACTTCCTGAGTTTTGATCGCGTAGGGACGAACCTTATACCGTTGTGTAGCTAGAGATGAGGCCAACAACCTCCAGCAAACAGAACTGGAATCCGTCAAATGGTTGTGGAGTAATCCACCATCGAGTAAAATTCCGCCAGCATGAAACCTAAGACCCCCACCACAGAAGACAGCAACATCATGAGTTTTGATCGCGTAGGGACGAACCTTATACCATTGGGTAGCTAGAGACGAGGCCAATAACCTCCAGCAAACAGAACTGGAATCCGTCCAACGGCTGTGGAGGTATCTGCCATCAAGTCAAAATCCGCCAGCTTAGTACTTCCATAGAAGATGGTAACCTCCTTAGTTTCGATCGCGTATGGACGAACCTTATACCATTTTGTAGCTAGCGGTGAGGCCAACAACCTCCAGCAAACGGAACTGGAATCCGTCAAGTGGTTGTGGAGTAATCCACCATCGAGCAAAGATCCGCCAGCATGAAACCTAACACCCCCACCACAGAAGGCAGCAACATCATGAGCCTTGATCGCGTAGGGACGAACCTTATACCATTGTGTAGCTAGAGATGAGGCCAATAACCTCCAGCAAACAGAACTGGAATCCGTTCAGCGGTTGTGGAGGTATCTGCCATCGAGTCAAAATCCGCCAGCTTAGTACTTCCATAGAGGATGGTAACTTCCTGAGTTTCGATCGCGTAGGGACGAACCTTATACCATTGTGTAGCTAGAGGCGAGGCCAACAACCTCCAGCAAACGGAACTGGAATCCGTCTAGTGGTTGTGGAGTAATCCACCATTGAGTAAAGATCCGCCAGCATGGAACCTAACACCCCCACCACAGAAGACAGCAACATCATGAGTTCTAATCGCGTAGGGACGAACCTTATACTCTTGTGTAACTAGAGACGAGGCCAACATCCTCCAGCAAACAGAATTGGAATCCGTCCAGTGGTTGTGGAGGTATCTGCCATCGAGTAAAAATCCGCCAGCATTGAACCTAACACCCCCTCCACAGCAGCCAGCGATTTCCTGAGTTTTGATGCCACAGTGACGAACCTTATACCGTTGTGTAGCTGGCGTCGAGCCCAATTACCTCCAGTAAACAGAATTAGGATCCGTCCAGCGGTTGTGGAGTAAACAGCCATCGAGTATTTGAGATCGCCAGCCCTGTAACTGCATGAGTATTGACATTATAGGCATGAGCCTTATACTGGTGTGCAGCTGGCGTCAAGCCCAGTATGATGCAGGTATCAGTCTCATGAGGAGGTATGTGGTAGTGGAGGTGTCTTTAGGGTAAGCCGGTATTGTGAATAATCAAGGGGTGGGTGATGAAAGTAAGGAGTCGCCTCGCGTCAAAGGCTAAGTGCCGAGAAACGACAACATCAGAGAGTGTCCTAGCTATCTCTCGCTTTCAGAGTGGAGTCAACTGGCATTTTCGTTCTCTGAAAGATGAAGTTCTGAAAATAGAATACCCGTAGTACCCTTACCCAGTATTAGTGTCTTTAGCGTAAATTTAAGATTAAGAGTATGGTGGCTTTCTCACCAAGCACCCATACTAACCTATCTCCCTTTGCCAAGATCAGCCCCTTTCTTAGTATGAGAGAAGGCTGGAAAGCCATCCAGAAGGAGGGTATTGCCCAGGGGGTATTCGGGAAGGGGATTGGAGAAGTTGTATGTCCAGATGAGCGATGGTGTTGTGAATTGCGTCCGGAAGCATGGGAGGTAACCTAGTGTCGCAACCTACTTCCAGAAGTATTTTGATGTACCAACCCGCCTCCAGATGCTCCAGACGCACAGGACGCCGAAATCTAAGCTCCCGGCTTCTGGAAGCAATACAGGGACTTCTGACGCATAATCCATTTTTGCTGATGTTATTGTAGCTGGATCAGTCACGCCACGGATTCTGTTCTTCACTTGTCTCAAGTCGTTGGATAAAATTAGTCAAAATCATAGGTTCAGGTAATGAATCGAGATTTTACGATGTTCACTCATGTTGATTTGACATCTGGAGATGAGGTTTGAATATCCTAATCAGCTCGAGGTATTGCGAGTGTTTGCCTAGAATCAGTATCGCTAACCAATACTCATTGTCGGTAGATATTGCTTAGTTCCCGACACTAGAGACGCTTATATCTTGCATTCTGTTCAACCAGAATCAGGAAAATTATGATTGCTGAGAGCCCTGAAGTTACAATTATAATGTTTGACAAACATAACACCACTTCTTATATGTGAATACTGGCTTTCAATATCAAGTTATAGTATAGAATACTACCACCCTCCCTCCCTAAGTCATAGGGTATAAAACCTAACAGGTGCTTTGAACATAGCTACATACTCCTCTTGTTCACAATATGAAAGATACATTATGTTGTTCTATCTCCTGAATGCGATTTTACGTAACATTGACTATCATTGACGAGTCACTCAGCATTCTATCATGTGTAGAAAACTGCAAGCCAATGCAAGTGGTAAGCCAACTCCCCGAGTTGGAAAATCCGAGCGGATCTACATATAATATCGTATCCGATGATATACCAACAACGTGACTACGGTCTGAATGCCAATAAAAGTAATCCCATTACTGTTGGAGTATACAAGCAAATGTGAAGTTGTCAGATTTGCACCATGAACCGCCAAACGCAACCGGAGAACTCAAAAGACTAGGAAAAGTGTTTCCCCAGAACAAGCATTCAGAGTACCACCAATGTGAATATTGCAACCGAACCTGACATACAAGGACCAACAGAAATTGCTTACCTTAAGGATAAGAGTAATAATGAGTACTAGGACCCCAGCGGATCTGATCAGACTGATTTGAATGCTTAGCGCGATGCAGAGGTCAATTATGTTCTAGAAAATTCCGGAGTGGTGCAGCATCATCAATCACAAGCAGTGGATAGACAATCACACAATCTCATGTCATCATTCGGCGTTTCCACCCACTGGTGATCATAGGAGGTATCACTCGTAAACTGCACACATTCCGCTCGAGTAGGTATATTTGCCTATGGAGCTGATACTCAATCACTCCTCCGGTGATGAAGTCTAGAATGATATTTTTTCTCACACGGGACAGAAAGTGCCTCTATATCAGGAGCTACAAGTACGAGTCTAGCAAGCGACAAGAGCACACCCCACCCTAAGGGCAACTGGCCAAATGCTCTGTTACGGTCAAATATAGCGAGACAAGTTAAGGTGGTACTCGTATATCAGGCAGAAGCTCTCATTCTGTTGTATATAATGTTTGTTGACCCATAACAAGGTCCAGATGTTTTTACATTAGAGGTGCACCGTGATTAGTTCGAGGCACACGATCATATATCGGAGGCAGGTAAAATTGAAGCATTTGATGAAAGCATAAAAATCTTAAGTGGACTCAGATATACAGGGATGAAGCCCTCATGACTTCAGGTGTAGTACTAATGCTCAAAAAAGATACGTAGTTGACACTCCGGAGTAAGCTCCCAGTTTGTTTCCCACATAAAAGGTGACATAAGAAAATTATACTGGTTTACAAGAGATGCCACCGCATTTGCGCATACTGTAGACTACATGTAGGAAATGGATAGATTGATTTGCTCCCCAAACTGAGATGAGTTTAGTGTGCCCTAGTTGGCGAGCCTTCTTCCAATAACTAACAAGTAGTAAACTAGGGCCAGAGATTGAACTTTCAATTCATAGTCACCCTAATTCCGGATGCCAAATAGGGTAGGTACTTTTGAGGTAAATAAATGTATGAGATTGTCAACCCAGAAGTTCTTGGGTGTATCAATAGCATGATGATTTACTTCATGTGTACAATTCTCTGTCATACCCTACCAGTGTGGCAGACAGGAGTATATAAAGTAACTTGTACTTTTAGGCTAAGCGAGGTTGCAGGTAAGCTAAAGCCAACCCACGTACTGTTGTGCAGACACTAAGATGGTGCAAACCACTAAAGAACTTTTTATTTGGCAAACTCAGAAGTGGGCTCATTGCCCAGAGCACATACATGAGAGAAATCTTGGCAATATTTGTAGGAAGATCTGAGCAAAGATATAGAATCTGAATGGGAGCGACCAGATCGCAGTGAAGGACTACCGACACTTGAGTAGCGGTAGCTTCCCAGATCTCGAGGTGGAACTCCAGGCAGATTAGACAACCCCCAGCCCACAAAATTCGAAGTCATCACCCAATTCATACTCTCAACCTCCTGCCTATTTGGGTACTAGTGGTATAGCAGCATGGTATAAAGCATTAGCAGGACACTTACTGGTCATTGGAATTTCATAAGACTTCACCTGCACGGGGTCTCAGACTTCTAGATTCTGATCAGCCCAGTCCAGAAGGTTATTGTGTAATTCCCGGGAGACAATCAGGTTACAGATATGTGTGTCTTAGTCTACAAAGACGCCTCTGGCTGACTCTTGAGTGCAGAGGGCTAGCGCAAGAGGGGACAAGTGATAGTGCAAGGGAGGAAGAAGAGATCCTCGATGGGCGAGTTGGTTAAGGTAATTAAGAAAATCAATATGTGTCAACTGATGTTCCAAGCACCTTGATACATGAATACAATATGTGTGACAGTTGATCGGAGAACGTAAAGCAAAATCAGAAGTGGAATCAGTTAAGTGTAGGTGGCATATGGGTGCCTGGGAGATGAAGACAGTTTGAACAGCACGGCTTCATGTCAGAGGAGAAGAGTGAGAACTGGTCACTGGATATCATAGAGTAGCTTTTATATAGAAAAGAAAACATATAGCAAAGGCCAAGAGGCACATGGCCTAGAGAATGCAATCAGAATGTTAGCGGACAGCCAGAAAGGGTCTGGAACAAGAGCCCTACACAGGTAGCTTCTAGGATTTGAGTAATCATGATCTTCAGATCCTTATACAAGGTGACAGAAGCAGTTAAGCTGAGACACTGAATATTAATATTAGATGAAAAGACAGAAGACACCAGGATGAGAGGTGATCAGAATTGAGTGGAGGATGATCAGGTGTCACCATAATGCCCCAGCAGAAATAAAAGGTGGTTGGGTCTCAAGAGTAGAGCCCGAAACTCAGTCAAGGACTAAGAGTAGAGCTCCAGACACTTTCAGAGTGCAGAGGACCTAGGAGACCGTGTCTGGATTGCATCAGGGATAACGTTCATTACGGGGCCTCCCGAGGCCCGAAACAGGCTAGTCCCCGGCAAAATTCCTGCCCCGGCCCGCTTACTGGCCCAGGGGGGGCATATTTTACGCCTTGCCTCCCCCAATCCCGGGGCCGGGGCCCCGCCCCACGAATGTCCCGGACAGGCCCCGGTAAAACATTGGTGGTGAACAACAGAGGCCCGTCCAGGGAATGAGTGGGGTTGGGCACCGGATGGAGGCAGGGCGGGGAAAAGGCAGAAAATATACCCCCAAGCCCTGTGTAATAGCGGGGCCACCGAGGGCAAAACCTGTCCGGCCTCCCTCCTGAACGAACACTAATCAGGGAACCAAAAGTAACCGGCTTCAAAATCAGGACCTATATCAGATTGACTTTGCGTCCTGATTCCCAGGTGACATTATGGGGGGCAGTGGTGCCAGACGCACCAGGTTCTCTGGGTGCTGAGTACTCCTTTTGCTGATTCATTAAATAGTCCTGCCTATTGGGCAAGTATATTAGTAGTTACATATCATTCTTGACGAAAAAGAAGGGGCAATGTAGAGGGTAAAGGTGAGTAATCATGGAAGGAGACCCGTTGAGTGAATCAATGAGGAACGTAGAATCCATGCCCCATCTTATGACCTATGCTTGGTCCTGCATATGACGGGGCAGAGACAATGGGCAAGGTTTAACTCAGGGCTGCAGTAAGGATAGGGGCATTTTGCCAAAACCTCCACACTCCACCAAGTCATGAACACTAGAGATGTTGAGTCAATTCAGCCTTAATATCCGCAAGTCCACTGAATATACTAGTGGTACTAGGGGTCCACCTTGCTGATTCAACTATGGCATCCCCTGCAGCTGAGAAGCCCATTCTCCGCGAGTCCAATATCCAGGTAAGGTAGGATAAGGTAGAATGCCGATCTACAAGAGATGGAACCGCTTGTGAAATCTGTAATGTTATTCTTGCCTGTGAGGTATATCTACTATCACCAAGTCCAGTAAGAGCAAAATTAGACCTACCACACAGATCTATCGGAGTGTTGCAGAAAATAACATTCTTTGAGGCCACTATGTCAGTACATCAGCAAAACCATTAATATGCGTCCTCAGTGTCTTGTGCTTCTGACGCTTGGGACACTCAAAATGTCTACCGCCATTCTAGACACAACATCTGTGTGACGTTCGATACAGATGTCACCATCCCCGTCACACCCCGTCGTGACGCCATCCCGACCGCGATCCCTACTTCCTCTGCTTACTGAAGACGTTCAATGGTCCACTCCTGCGTCGGGATGCCTGCGGATTTTGGGGTGGCGCATACTCACTAACTCAGATGGTAGCCGCTCACCGCCCGACAGACTCTGTTCCTCGGCTCACACCCGCTGAGGATCTCCTTCTCGACTAATCGCATCTTGATGCTGCGTACCTTTTCTGTAATGTCCCGATACAGCTCGGTGCTCTTTGGATGCCTGATGGATACCATCTGAGGATAGGCCAAAGTCTCCTGACGCTGTCAAGAATCCATACCGTTATCTTCCCGATGCCTTTGTGATTGCTAAATATCTTAGACGCCGGTTAACGACTTCTGGTTTGTGACTAGTACTAGTAGTTCAAGCCTGGTACTCTATTAAGCTTTAATCCTATATTTGATTTATTTACAATTACATTATGATCGCTACGACGTCCGCCAGCAATGGGCATGACGGGGACAATCATGCTCAAGTATTGAGCATGATTGTGGCTATCACTACATCCTGCTCATACAGCTCTGCTTATTAAATCTATTAATTATATATGACCTCATCACCGTATTGGCGAAGCTTCTCCCCCACAGGTTCCTGATCATCCTGAAAGTCATCAAGGTTCAGGCATAGGTGACTGGATTGATAAAATTGAGCAGTGCTCTCCTACTCCTGCCCCAATATCAAGTCTAGCTAGTAATCAAAAGTCACCGACTCCGCATCCAACCCTTGAAGCGCCCAAGCAATGGTTGACTGGGTAAATTGAAAAGACTTTGTGGACTCCAGGCACGCATCTTGAGTGTCCGGGTATTCTTCTAGGCCTCATCCATTGTTGTTAATTCTAATCGGTTCTTGCCCAGCTGCTCAGCCTGGCTCCTTCGCTGTTTAGCTTACACTCCAGATAACTCTACAGCCATTCTGCTAGGCCACTCGAGACAGTATCGCTTCGTCTAGATTCTGGGTCAGTGGGTCATCTCAGATTCTGGCTGTATAGCTGACAGTTCAGTTCCGCTAGAACGGCCTGATAATTGTCGGCAAATCCTTCACGCTTCTCCTTATGAACTCAATGTGGTTGTTTAACCTTATCCATGATTCGTCTCATTCTAATTCCAGAGTATCAGCACTTGAGTTGTCCTAGGGAACTCCTCACTCATGTTCTCCTGCCGTAATGAAAGATCTTGCGAAATTTCTGAGCCCTCTACATCTTGAACGAATATAACCCAACGCCAGAAGATCAGGAAAATCTTACCTCTGACGGCCTCAGAGTCGAGCTCTGGAGGGTCAATCAGCACCACAGATCGCTTGATCCGCAGGCTCTAGCATAGTTTTACTCATTTGAGGCAGAACATTGTCTCATTGATACAGTCTAAAAAACCTGGATTTATGAACCGCACCTTTCTCTTGCCCTCAAAATACTTGCCACATATAGCGTTGGCAATCTGGGGCGCAAGGAACCAGAAGGTTATTTACTACACCCAGTTCATAGTCAATAGTGATCCATTGTCCAGATTTCTCAATCCGTGATACTAACCACATATCCATATAAGGTACACTTGAACCTGTCCCCTTCAAGGAGGTATTTGACCCTACGCGTAATGGCTTTCATGTCAACTCCTTATTCCTATAATTTATTTTGTCATTTCTAATGTCATATACAAATTCGTGCTGCACGGCTGAGTGTTTATGCCGTATCTTTCATAGTAAGTAAAAGATCTTGTATCATCTCATGCCCGAATGCACTTAAAAGGTCAACACCTTTCTCAGATGCTTCAATATTCCTAGCGGCAGCAATCTCATCCAGCGGGCGAGTCGAAGAACTATGCACCGGGGATGTCAAAGTAACCCAAGTCCGGAGTGGATCAACAAAGAGGGTGCACTGAAGCATAAGATAATTTGCCACGTCTACTGGTTCTCCTTCTACCCCGATCACCGTGTTGCACTGTGAGTTGGTTACGCCCCTGATGCCGCTGGGCTCGCGCATTGTTAGTTCGCTTGTAGGTGGGCTCGAGCTTCCAATACCAGATGAGGTAGTACTTGGGATTCCAAGTGGGGACAAATACTGTTCTATACTTGATGACGGGAAAGATGGTGGTGTGTAGGCCCTCGCGGGAATTATCCTTATTCAAGCCGCAGGGGTCTGCCTAACAAGAGTTATATCCTGCGATCCGGAGGTGGTCGAAGGTCCCACTGTACTTAGGTTATTGGTTCTCTGTCTCGCAGCATTTGGAGACTCCGAAGCCATCCAGAGAGAGTGCCATCTGCGGCATCGAGGACCTCTACATCAGGTTTACTACAACCGCACGCAGGTGGTAACGGGACACGTGCGCAAAAGCCTTCAGCTTCCAACGACTACCCGAACATCACCAACCTATCCGAAAATGCCAATTGATCAAAATACCGGAAAACTACGGCAAGCTACAGAACCTAAGCGGATCTCAGTGATCGAAAAGCATGCCGAAGGTAAAAATTCCCGCCAAATTGCCCAAGAAACACCTGTCTCATCCTCTGAGGCTCAGAGGATCGTTAAGTGATAGGAGGCTACCTAAACAATCAACCCCCCACCACGCCCTAGTTTTAGGCCGAAGTTAGATGAATGTGCCATGAAATGACCTCATCGAATCAATGAGCAAAATCCTCAGGCTCCTCTCCATGATATTACAGCCGATCTCAACCTGAATATGTCGGAAAGGACTGTGGGTCACACACTTCGTCGTATGAACTTCTATGTTCATGTTGCTCGCAAAAAGCCTTTCTTGAACTCTGAGCGTAAGCGGGAGAGATTGCGCTGGGCTCGAGAGGGGCGAAACTTAAACAATTTTGTATGGAGGAAGAAGATCTGAGTCGATGAGATGAAACTTACTATTGGGCAAGGAGGGGGAAGATCCCTCGTCCGACGCCCTCCTGGAACTGCTCTTGAGGATCGCTATCTTGAGCCCTCTTTTCCTGACGATAAGACCACGGTCATGTTCGCTGCTGGTTTCACCTATGTATTCCACACTCAGCTTATACCTATCCGCCAGGGAACTAAGAGGGAGTGGGAGAGTGGCAGAGATCCACTAGGCATGAATTCGGTCCAATAGTTTCAGGAGATTTATACCCCACACTTCCTTCCTTTATATGAGCGTTTAGGCGGGGCTGATAATGATATTGAAATGGTTGAAGACAATTCTAGTGTACATAATTCTCACTATTCTAGGAGATATAGGGTGTTGCAAGTAGTTATTCGGATGCCTTGGGCATCTTGGTCTCCAGACATGAATCCTATAGAGAATGTGTGGTCTTTTTTTGAGCGGAGGTTTCAGGAGGCTTGTAAGACAGCTAGGCGGCGTCCCTACCACAGAGCTGATATTATTCCTCTTGCACCGGAGGTTTGGGAGGATATGCCATGGGTGAGAGTCTATCGTTTCATTGATAGTATGCCAAGAAGGATCACTACTCTGATACGGAGAAATGGAGGTCACACTAAGTGGTAAATTGGGCTTGGGGGACACAAGTTTCTTACTCTCATTTTTCTTTTCTTTTACTTTAATTGGCAATTCAGAATTGGGTTTTCTTTGCTGACTTCATGATATCTTGATCGCATGCCAAGCCTTGTGTCCCGTTACCACTTGCGTGTGGGTGTATATTGTTCCATTTCTTCCCCATTGTCTGAATCATGGTATACCTAATCGCAACTATCTTCCCTATAATAAACAGGGTGTCAATATTCTTTTCACTCAGGCTCCATCTCAGGTTCGGTAAATGTGAAGGTCTGAATTGGGCTCCTCCGTGGGCCTTTTAGGGGTCTTCCTTCAAGATGTTTAGCAATTTGAGGTGGAAAAGAATGGTGACTAGAAAACCGCTCATTCAGTGGCATACTATGGAAGCTGCCTTGTTCATTCAGCTCTGATCTCGATCCAGACCCTTCCGGTATGACTTCATATCCAAGTCTCTTCTACTTTTCTCCTCGGGCGGTTGGCTGACTGGATCCCATGATGTTGGGTACAGTGTTCCGTGTACGGTTGTTCAGATTGCCTACTTGGGAAGTTGGCTGACTGAACCCCAAGTGGTCGGGTACAACCTTGAGCCTATGTCCCTTAAAGTTGCCCACTGGGGCAGTTGGCTGACTCTGTCAATTCCAATACAGTGTGGGATTGTGGACCGTGAACTAGCCTTGGGGAAGATACGAATGAGAACGTATGACAATTGAAAGATATATCCACAGGTGAGAAGGCGAGGAGTCTATGTAGATTGTTGTGTTAAAAAGAACATATTACGTCTTATACCCGTATACTAAGATTTAGGGTGGTTGGTAATCTCGCAAACTATCACGACGTGAGCAAGGGAAAATGACGGCTATGCAAAGGGAGTTTGTGAGTATTGAATACTGCGTTTGTGATCCAGGCTGTGTTGAAACTCATAGGACCCACTGGGCCTTAGTGGCAAATATTAGACAAAATGAAGATATCCTTAGTTTTGAGCTAGGCAAGGTCTAGCTGCAAGGGGTGTCGTTTAGCGTTGTGGTGAGAGACTTGCTAAGGAAAAGGATCAGTAGGAGTATCTACAATGATATCTGAACAGCAGATCAGCAGGCCTGAAAGCACTAGAAACCGTATCTAAAAAATTAATCTAGCGAATTAGTAAACACTGTCATTGAACGTCAGACCAGATATTCGCACTGCACAGTTTATCACTCATATGAAATTCAAAGAATGGCTTTGGCAACTGGCCCAATGCTGTGCCGGAGACTGAGAAAACCTCAAGGCCTGGAGGGCTCAGCACACTCTCACGAAGAGAGTTACATATATTGAAGGAGTGCTCAATGCAAGTAAAAATTCACCTACAAAACTACGTTTGCAGAATAATTCTTGTGTTTTGGTGAAGAGATCGTGATCTCAAGAACTAGACACTTACAATTCGGTACTCTAGCGGCACAAAAATTCGGTGAAATGTAACAATCGCCAACATGGTCGGTCGGAGAATTCTAACGACAAAGGGGGTCGTTTGGTAATGTGGCGAGATACTCGCTCCGCTGAAAGAAGCCTCAGAGTATATACGCTCATTTCCAGATAAGTAATTGGATTACTGGGCCTATGCGTGACTGTACCGTATTCAAGGTGTTCAGGTCAGCAATAATCTGATGCTGTCAGTTGGTTCACACAATAGGGGATGCAAAAATGCATAGACTATAACGCGGCATAGGGGTGAATGAATTGGTTGGAGAAAAGGGTTTTCTGAATCGTCAAACTTGCGCTCACGACGTAGACAATCTCAACCCACGGAGGGCTCGGCACAATGTTCGTGAAAGAAGTATTAGTCGAAACCAGATTATCGAAAATGTCATTCGCCACACCCAACCAGACTTGGCGGCATGTACCCTGAGCTCCTGAGACCCAATTAGCCTAGCTGCACATACCGTTTGTTACGGGGGGAGACGGGTTGGGTTTTGCCCTCGGAGGCCCCGCCGTTACACGGGGCCAGGGGGCGTGCTTTCTGCCTTCTCCCCGCCCTGCCCCTGTCCCGGGCCTAACCCCACTCATTCGCAGGACAGGCCCCCATTTTTGACCACGAAAGATTTTACAGGGCCCTGTCCGGAGCATGGGTAGTCCAGGGCCCCGGCCCGGGATATGGGGGAGGATAGGCGAAGAATATGCCCTGCCCCTGGCTGGTATGCAGGACGGGGCGGGGAATTTTGCCCTGGACGTGTCTTTCCAGCGCCCCGGACCCCCTGTAATGAACGCTAGCTGAACCCACTATAAAAATATATAATAAGACTTGGATGTATGTACCTTTAACTCCCCATGCTCAATGAGCCCTTCTGAACCCAACCTAAAAACATGTACTAAGGCCACAATCAGGTGATAGACTCCCGCAGTTTGTGGACGCTAGCCTGGATCGCATTTGAGAACAAGATATGCACTAATTACTAGTACGTGTAAATTTAGAAAGGTAGCGAATAGCAGGTGCAGAACCAAGTCGAATGGGGGCCTCGGGGTTTGATTACTATAAGTATGATACATGTAACAAGAACTGAAGAAAATATAAAAAATACCAGGCAACTAAGAAAGATGAAAAAAAAAGGGGAATTTGGGTGAAGGAAAAAACAGGAATATATTTAGGTTCAGCGTCTTCCCCGGCAACTTGGCCTATTAAGCGGGCTAGGCGTCAGGAGTTCAGGCTGGTCGGGCTGTTTAACACTAGATGAGTCAGCTTGGCCTTTGACATTGTCTTTTTCATCGTTCTGTGTCCAATTGGGGTGGGTACTAACAGCCCAGGTTCTAGCTGCCGTACCAGTAGTTTGCTAGGATGCAGGATGCCTAGCTATTCCGAGAGGAACTCTTGTAGAGGCAGAAGCAGTAGAGGTCGTAGGCGCAGGCGGGGCAGTCGGTGCAAGTGTAATGGTCTCGGGCGTGGGGGCACTGGCAGTAGATATTCCAGAATGAATATTGTGATACTCAAATTGTTCGTGTTGTGAACCAGGGCTATCGATGTTGCCATGATGCGCATGATCATGACAACGAGGCTCTCTTTGTTTGGGCGCCAGGATATCTAGTCCAGGTTTGAACACCACACTCAATCTTCTAGGTTCAACCACTACCGCCTAACTATTCCTTAAGAGCTGTATCTCTCAGGGAATCGCTTGGACAAAATCCCAAATGGATCAAAGTTGGTCTTGCTCCAACGCCCTAGAGGGCCAGGTGCCTGGCTCCCTAGGTTCCAAATCCTGGATACATCTTGCAGGTGGATTACGAATAGGACAGGGGTCACTCATGTATGTGAGTTGTTCTTGCTCCCACGGCTTAGAGGTCCCGGTGGCTGTCTCGCTATGTTCAGAATGGTGGGTAAGGCTTTTAGGTGCATAACGAATGTGAGTAGAGTCGCTCTCTGAGACCCCCCACGTGGTTGTTCATAAATATCCTTATTGTCGTCCTAGGTATTTGATTAGCAATAGAATTTGTATTCAGCTATTGAATAAAAGCCCATTGGACAGAAAAACTTACAACAACATTGATGGCGTTAGTACGACCACAATTGCTACCTAGGAGGAGATTATAAAGAGGTGCCCGAGTATCTCCCCATCGTTCCTCGTCGTTGTAAGTGTCATCGCCCAAGCTTTTCTCGGTATTACTTTCCTTGTATTGCCAGAGCGGTCATTGTGGCCATTGTCGCCGGGAAGTTCCTCTTCAATTTTATCATACTTCTGCCCCCAGTGATCCCGACCTTGCAATTAAAAATAGGGTATCACCCAGAAGCAGGCATGGGGGTCTTGTCCCTGTTCCTGCACTGATCTGGACGTGACTCAAGTAACAAAACCTCCAGATAGTCTTTGCCCGGATTGGTGAAGAGCCATGACTAGATCTCATCATCTATATATAAAAATATAAGCTCAGAGAGCAGGGGAGGATCTGAGGGATGCTGGCACAATAAGGTGGCTCTGTGCCCAGTTGCCCCAATCAGATATTGGAGATACCCGATTGCATCCTCTCAATGTTGTCTCCTCCGAACCTGCAGTACAGGTTTTCTGCTAAGTGCTACCAGGACTGCCAACTCGATCCTTTTCCCCAGGTCGGTGGCATACTAGAGCTGGTCTAAGAAAGGTTGTTTACCATAAGAAGCACCTGTCTGACCGATAAAGTGGTGCCTTATAGCTCCTGAGCAATAAGGCGAAGCCCAATTGCATTGCACCATGAGAAAAAATAGTCAGTACTAGTTACACAATAGCGAAACATATCGTACTAGCTGGAAATGATAACTTACTTTGATGTTCTGTGTTAGGGTGTACTCCGGCATCTCTGCGCTCTGGCTCGAGATGATTCATGGTTGCCTGCAGCCTTCTACATATTGTACGTGGACAACTAGCGGCCCTCTTCACACACGCGAGAAGCGTTACCGTGTGTACCGTATAGAATGGTGAAAAAAGAAAAGATTATAGCTTTAAGTGAAAATAGGTTTTAGGGTATAGGGTTTATGTAAAAAAGTTCAAAAAAAAAAAAAACAACTACAATATAAAACAGACATATAAAAGAAATAAAAGGATAATAAATTAGTGATAGGAGTAGAAGATAAAGAATAGGTGAAAAAGAAGAGACAGGAAAAGTATAGAAATTAAAAACAAAAAATATGTGAAAAAACAAAAAGGGGAAACATGTACCTTCAGAAAGAAGATCATCATTAGGTATAGAAGAGCTAGCTAATTGCAATCAGTACAGGTTCAGATCCTAAGTACCTTTAGAACTTAGATCATAAGGTATAGGATCGTCACCTATTGTACTGGATACCTTCAGATATAATATCATCATGAGGTATAGTATAAAGAGCCCTCAGTAGGAAATCCAACCCCAATTCTACCTTCAGATGATCATCATTAGGTGCCAGCGAGAGTACTACTGCTGGATTATATCACTATTAAGAATCAAGTTAGAATTACAAAGACATCATAAACAACCAAGAGCGAAGGAGAAACTTACTTTCATATAATCCTTGCAGCACCTCTGGGAACACCACATTTGCTGTGCTGTTAGGACTATTACTGGATGGTAATAGAGTAAGACCATCCAGAGAGGTTACCCGCGACAAGGCAACATAAAGCTGACCATGTGTAAAGGCATCGGAGCGGAGATCCACTCCAACCTTCTCAAGACTCTGTCCCTGGGATTTGTTCACTGTCATGGCAAAGCACAACCGGACTGGGAACTGTTTTCTTTCAAGAATGAAAGGCAGATCTTCATCGCTAGTCGTAAGCTTTATCCTAGGCAGGAGGCGGATCTCACCATCCCATTTACCACCCAGTATCGCAACCTGTAGACAATTGCGAGCTATTCCTAACAATCTTAATCTAGTCCCATTACACATCCCATTCTTCAGACTCAGATTCCGGATAAGGATTAGTGGTACTCCAATCTTGAGTTTGAGACATGATGGTGCTATTGAGGCCAAGTTGATACTTTGCAAGTACTCCAGTGCATAGGGCTCTGCAGCAGCAGCTTCATCACTAAGTTCTACCTTATTGGCAGCTTCAAAGCAATGTTCTGCAGCCGGCATCCTATCGAGCAGCAAGTCATTGAAGTCATTCACGGTATCATTCTTGAAGGCCAAAATAGCTCTTCCAATGAGAGTCCCATGAGACCCAACCGCTTCATTCAACAGTGCCTGTGGGTAGAGTTGCTCACAAAGTTCATCTACAGTTGCTACTCTGCGGATATAGGCCGGCAATTCCAATCTACCATGCATGGTATGATCGATCACTATACTTTTGAGAAAGTCGATGAAGATCTGATTGGAATCATTAGCTGCAATCCGCATAGTTGTCTTTATCCTCAATACGTGCAGAGAACTCCAAATAGAACTGTGTCTCAGAGAAGCTTGCACCGTTGCCTGCCTTGAACCTCTCCGAACCACCGGCAAGATTTGGGCAAAATCACCACCTAAGACAGTTGTGATTCCACCAAATAGCGAGCGGTCACCTACTGGATAGATATCGTTCAGTGTCCAAATCACTGCCTCAAAGCAGGTCTTATGTTGCATTGGCACCTCATCCCAAATGATCAATGAAGTACGTCTGATCAATTGTGCAAGAGGTGAGTTGCTATTAATATTGCATCCACTGAAGGCAGTGGACAATGGAATCTTGAATCTGGAGTGAGCTGTTCGACCCCCAGGTAACAATTGTGCTGCAATCCCAGAGGATGCAACACAAAGGACAACTTTTCCCCTATCCCTGAAATAACTGCATAAGCAATTATAGAGGAAAGTCTTCCCTGTCCCAGCAGGTCCTTGAAGAAAGAAACCAGAACTCCGATGGAGACGCGGATTAGGTTCCTCCTGCTCCACGGCACTCACTATCTCCTCAAAGTAGCCAAGCTGCTCAGGATTTAGCTTATCCCGCATCATCACATAGGCTTCCTGCTCCTGTACAGCATTGTAGCTGTTTTCTTCCTCCAAGACTGGGTTGACCAAGTTGGGTACACCGCAAGCCCAATTAAGGACTGGTACTGGTAACCCAAACTCAGCCAAGGTTCTACCAAATTCAAGCAAATCTTGCTGGATAAGGTACAGACCATAGTCAAGGTGCAGCTCACCCTCAAATATCTCCATGCCCACAGGTTGTGGGGACCTGCCACTTGTGATCAGGTTTGGAAGATCGTCACACATACTATCACCGAATGACTCTCAAATCAGATTCGGGTCGGTAATAGTAGTGTACTGGAGTGCCAAAGCAAACAGATGTCGCAATGCCCTACCAGTCAAGAACTCCGCACCTTCTCTAAACATAGCCACCCACTCCCCGTCATCTTCCAACAGTCTCAATGCTATGCAGGCCCCCTTAAATGTAGGATACACAGTACCATCAACCGTACGCAAATGTTCAAAGCCCATAGGACCTCTTACGACGGTCAACAGCATGCGGAGATAATATCTCTCACCCATGAATGGACTCGCGGAGTACATGCGTCCAACAGAGAATCCCTTTTGCCTCCTTTTCCAACCCAGCTTTCGCTGGTAGACAAAATGCTCAGGGAACTCATGGTACAAGTACTGCCGCCCATCCTCATTCTTCTGATTGTAGTTAAAGAATCCAATCAGGGTTGATAAGGAAGACTCTATTAGCTCCCGTATCATCGCAGGATTTTCAAGGCCTTTGAAGTAGACGGGCTGCTGGCCTTCCAAGTGGAGAGCTAGGTGCATCACGGGTGGGTACTCCTTGTGAGAATCAAATTCGAATAAGCGCCACACTGCCTCAGTTGGTCCAATGTACCTTCCATGGAGGTAGCGCTTTATCTCATTGACCTCTGAGTCCACCACAGCTGTCACCCGATCGCTCCCCTTGTAAATGTACTTGTGAATGTACTTTACAGATTGAACCGACCCGCATACTTCCAAATTGATGTGAGCATTATACCTCAAAGAGACATAGGGGCTGTAGGGGACGACCCTCCGATTGTCCACAGGAACCATCAATGTACCCCCCGATCCTTGAACACGAACGGTAAAGGATTGACCACTATTCCGCCTCCTATAGAGGGGATATCCATTCGCCGGGATGCTTGTCTCCTCCTGAAATTCACGGGGATAACCCTTATGACAGGTGGAGACAACATGGGGGTTCAAATCTTTCATGCAAAGGGCATGCCAATTACCTCCAGCACATTGAGTGTGGAGCATAGTGCTCTGAATAATTGACCGCAACTGCTGTCCCATCTCATCATCATCAGTAGGGAGCTCAGCAGAAATAAAGCGGTCAATATACCCAGCCGTCAGGAACTCTGGTGTGGTCTTCAAGAAGAGCAGAAGATGGAGGTGAGGGAGGCCTCGCTTCTGGTACTCGATGGTCCAAACCCAGCCCTGGCAATGCCCAAAGATTTGTTTTGTTTTAATTTGATCTAGTAGATCCCGTACCTTGAGATTGAAAACTCTAGCTACGAGATCTGGACGATCTGCTGCAGTCTGACCAGGGAACAACTCCATCACAATCTCAGACCATTTGGGATTGGCAGTGAATGTGATAAATAGAGATGGTTTGCCAAAGTGGCGCAGCAGAGCCATGCTGTCCTGGTAGAGCTGCTGCATAAATCTATCCCCACTGGTGAACGTGGATGGCAGGATAATCCTTCTCCCGACCTGCGCAAAATTGACGTCATCTGCGCTCATCGCATCCTGTAGCCCATTGTACAAATCAGTCCGCAAGCGAGCCTGATTTGACCGCAGCCAGTTGAGCTTGTTCTGATCTGTAATCGCCCAAGCATCAACTACCAATTGCTGCAGTAACCTCTGGGCCCGAAGGATAGTTGATGGCTCATCTGTCCTAGTGTGGAGGCGGAAGCGGTAGAAGGCTCTCTGGGACAACCTGTCCTTGATGCGACTGTTTCCAACCAGGTTAAGCCTTCGTCCCCAATGCCACCCTGGTTCACTATAGGGAAATAGGAGAACATAATGGAGAGGTAGATAGGAGGCATGATTGGGGTTGATGATGGAGAATCCTCTATTAGGTACCACTCCGTTGGATCGCACCGCCAAAACGATGTCCCTGAATCCGCCATCACCATATTCCTCGGGCAGAATCATGGAGACTTCATCCGCCGTTGGAAGGTTCTCCCGTCTCATGTTTGCCCCGGACTCTACAATCAAACTCAACTTTGGATCGAGGATGATGCGGAAGTTTTGCTCATCCTCCGAGATTGTTGCCAACCTCTCTTTGGCTGTATGATACAGCCGGATGTAAGGGCAAGTCTCCTGCAACATCCCAGTAAGTGAGCTGATCAAGGCCCCATCTAGATCTAGAGCTCCAGCGGATCGCACTTGGGCCGCATGGGCCGGATCATAGAGGTAGACCTGCGAAAATCGGGCATCCTGACCACTGGGTGCAACCAGTGGTCCTTGATGATGGTAGACCGCACCATGAACTTGGAAAAGTTGAAAACCTTCTCCAATCGCGGTTGGGCGGTCATCCATATTGTAGCTGATGGATGTGAATGCAAACTGGCTATTCCAGTGCCTCAGCCCCTCCCTAAATCTTCTTGATGCCGGTTCCATTCCCGTCATCAAGGTATGGAGGGGTTCTGGTAGTGGCCGCATTCTTTCAACCATAGCATCCCCTCCCTTGCAACAGGACTCGAAAGCACCTGCTACTTGGTTGGTTCTTTCTTTAGACTTCTCAGCACGCCAGTGCAGGGCATTGCAGCCACTGCATACAACATTCATCTGACCCAGATCACTCTGGGTCCAATGTGCCCGCTTCTCAATAAATGCTGTGAACACTCTAGTCTGCAGGGCGAGCGCTCCAGAGATATGTTCAACAGCAAGTATAGGAGCGGCGAGATGTTGCTCTGCTTGTGCTGAGTGTCTTTGATCCCTCTGTGTAGCCTAATAGGATGGTTGTTAGTTCTTTGCTTCACCAATTATATAACAGTTCAATAATGATATTAACTTACCAAACATTCGCGACAACTGCTCTGTAACCTTCCTCCCAGTGTGCGATCAAATTCTCCCACTCCTTTCTCTTCCCGGCATCTTATACAGCTCCGCAGCTCCATCCTATTCTCTAAACCTGTTTGCTCATGGTATAGTAGTGTTCCACATGGTTCCAACAATTGATAGGAAGAGGGAAAAGCAAAGGGGGCTATGGGTAGGGCACTTACCTGTTCTTGTATTGGTACCAGTGGTGCTGGTTGCCTGGTAGCTGGAGGCGAGTAGTCGAATTGTCCGGTCGCTGTGGTTGTTGGAAGTATATATGCGGGTGGTGGTGGTACTGGGGGTGCTGGGGGTGCTTGGGGTGCTGGTGGTGCTGGTACTGCGGGGAGTGGTGGGGGCTCTCGGAGCACTCTTCTCCTGTCCTTTTATTCCAAAGTACTAAGTTAGAATATACAGTTGTGCCAGATTCGTAGCCAACAATTTGAAGAGTACATACCAAGCATGGTCTGCAAGATTTCATGCGGCGGCCATTTGAATTAATATCAAAGGCATTCAATGGTTTCTCGTGCCTGCACCGTCCACACATATGCATGGCAGGCATCATTTTTCCTGGATTCAGTATTAGCAAGTTGGGAAATCAATATATTGGGGAGAGTTAGGGGGGATGAAGGTTTAATAGTTGCTGAAATTGTTCTATTTTTGTTATCAAAAAGTGGAAAAAGAAGAAAAGAAATTGAGCTCAAGCGGACCGAGGTGGTTGAGCAGGGAGGGAAGAGTAGGAGGAGGAAAATATTGCTAATATGGAAGAAGCTGGTTGCAGTGACAAGGATTTTTCAATCTTACTTTTGCTCTGTTACCCTGCTGAGATATAGCAGAAATGCCAAGCCAAAATAGTTTTCTTGTCATTTTGCCAATTCTGAAGCTTTATGGTAATTTCACATCCTCAACTAACCAGTGTTTTTTGCATCACTACTTTGCTTATCTTTTCAACGTATTTATTTAGCTTCTCAATCTTGTACTCAGGTGGTTGGAATTGGAAACAAATAGGTTTGGTTGTTTTGGTAGAAAAATAGATCAGAGATTGGTAGAGTCTAGGCAGTGTCGCCAAGCCACCCCTGCTGGTTACCTTTCTCTTTTTTTTCATTGGCTTGCAATTTTCTTTTCCACTCCTATTTCTTTCCATTTCCATCTCACTTTATCTCCTTCTTTCCTTTATCTATCTCTCCTTTCCTCCCTTTCTTTCTCCCTTTTTTCTGAATTTTTATGCATCGCTGGGTGCCGCTATCGCGGTTTTCTTTTCCTCTTGCTGGCATTCCTCTCCCCAATTTGAAGGGTTGAGGAGAGGGAGGTTGGCCCAGCAACTGTGGGGAGGACTATCAGATGGATGGTCCGAGATAGCCAACGTCGTCGGCCAATGGGAGGCCCCTGATCGTTGATAAGATCGTTTTTTGAGATCGGTTTTCCAGTACATATATAGATATTAACGGAAGAGCGCTCGTGAGAGTGGCAACCATCGCTTCCGGACACCTTCACACAACCAACCCCCCCATAAAAATCATTTCTACCCAACTGAATCCTCACAGTATCTTCTCTCTTTTTATTCTAAGAAATAATGGCTCCTATTCTTCGCAGCCAACCCAAAAAACCTATTCCTTCTAAGCATCTAAGTGAATGGACAAGAGGGAGAGTGTGTGACTTTCATGAAGCAGGCATGCTCTTAACAGATATTTCCCACCAACTCAACATCCCTCTTACTACTGTTCATAACACAGTTGAAAGGGGAGATCAAGAGGGGGAGGAGAAAGAGGGCAGAGGAAGACCTCCTAAGACTTCTAAGGCTCAGGATGAAGCTATGGTTGAGGAAGCCCTCAAAAATTGCCATAACAGCTATCAAGACATTACCAAGAAAATTGCACCAAATGTTTCTGAGAAGACTATAAGGTGCAGACTATCTGGAAAAAATCTTAAAAAATGGGTGGCACAAGAGAGAGTACATCTTGATGGAGGTCTTGCTAAGAAGAGATTGGAATGGGCATTTGCTCATAGGCATTGGACAAAAAATATGTGGAGAAGGAAGATAAAGTGGGGATATGAGGTGACTATTGAGAGAGGGAGAGGTAGAAGGAGAAAGTCGATATTTAGATATCCTAAAGAGAAATGGAATAAGGACTGTGTTGAGGAACCGCCTAGGAGAGAAGAGAGAAAGGTTGGCCAAATTATGACTGGGTTTTTTTATGGCCAAAAGTATGGTTGTTTTCTTCCTGTTTTTCCTGATCCTTCCTCTGCTGGTGGTAGGGTTACTGCAAAGTCAATTATTGAGGTTTATGATCAATATGACTTTGTAGACATATGGGAGGATATTAAGAAAGAGTCTGAAGAGGAGGAGGTCTTTTTGATCATTGACAATGCTAAAACTCACTTGCCCTTCATGAGATGGCTCAGAGAGCATGGAATTACACTACTAGAAATTCCCCCCTACTCACCAGATCTCAATCCAATTGAAAACATCTGGTCTATGATTAAGGGTAAGCTTTCTAAGAACTATCCTGATCTTCATCTCATGAAGGCCCCTGAGCATGTGGTCAAAAAGACAATTGAAGAGACAGTCACTCATTATTGGGAACTTCTTGATTCAAAGGTTTTTGATACTCTGGCAGGATCTATGGTGGATACGGTGGAAGCAATTATTAAGGCTGATTGATGGTATACTAAGTACTGAATACTGCTATGTATTTCTTTTAATTTTATAATTTTTATTAGTTGATGTTGGGGTAGTTGAATGTATGGTGGTTGTCAACATCGGGCAAATTGCGTGTTCATTGTCGTTGTCATTCTTCCGTTAATTTTGTCCACGCACAATATGTTCCTGAGTAAGTGCCTTATTTGGCGTTGAAATTGTGCAACGTCTTCTTGGTCGTAGGGCTTTTCTATACCGGCAATCTGGACCTCGAATAGTGGAAGAGAGCGTGCGAAAATGATGACTCAGTGGAATAGATCATCAGTCAGGGACCCAGATTTCTATGAGAGCGGAGTGATGTAGGCCTTGATTTGATTGTACTAGGTCGCTTATTGACGCTGGGGCCAGTCGCGATTGGTGAAGACACAGGAGCCTTTGGCTTATCAAATTTGGCCAAAGCGAGCCCCCTTGATCCCACCTACATTTCGGACTAAAATTTCTGGTATATGGGTCGTACTGGATATCTGCATTGACCCACCTTGAATCCTGCGCTGCTGGTTCAAAAGCAGGGCTTTGGTTCAATATCAATGAACAAATATCTACATCAACTGTTGGTTGATAGATCGAGGTTACAGAATTGATATTTGCAAGCAGATGGAAAATTCCTTACATTCTCGACCACTCGCGGACAGTCGCAGCCATTCGCGCGTAGGTTTGCCTGCCTTTGGGACTGGTGGCTTCGTCCTCTGCTGGCGTTTGGACGGCATCATGACTGTGAGTGACAGAAACATTAAGATAATAGGCTCCTGAAATGCAGTAGAGATAGTCCATACTTTGGTTTTTGCGCTGGGGTTTGCATTTATTCCAACTTTGCCATTCGATGCCGGTAAGCACGATTCGTAAGAACGATTCTTCTTGATGAGAAGGAGGTTTGTGTAAATTGAAGCTGAGGCTCTGCAGGCATGTGGTATCCTAGGCGGTTGAAGAAACAATTGTCAAATGAAGGATTGATGAGGGGAGAGTATCAGCTTGTGTGGATCTGAGTTTGGGGAGAGCTAGGGGCAGGATGGCCTTTTATACTCCTTGAACAAGTGGATGCGGCGCAGCGTGACAGTACCATATATAGAAATTTGGCCTCTGGAGGACTGCTGGTGCGATAATGGGGTAGCCCTACGGGGTAAGTTGTGAATCAGCCTTGTATGTTCAATAGGGTTTAAAGCTGCAAAAAGAGTCTCAAAACCTGAGTGATTGAGGTCTTCTGACGTCAACTTCGTTGCGCACTATTGTCAACAGACCCCCCCAGGGCATGTCACATCCACACTAAGCTCTAGGATAAATATCCTTTTGCCAACACTATGAAACTAAACTACTATGACAGGCCTAGGTGAATCTAGCAAACAATAGACAGGCTAAACTCATCACTGAACTCATCGCAAAACAGAAAAGGAAACAAATATCCCTATGAAATGTCATAAGAAAAATCTAACCCATTGCTCATCTAGTTTGAAGGTGGGGATAATCAATGCTTGGATGAATGTCTTGCATCGCACTATAAACTATACCTCACAATGGAAACCTGGCGCAACCTGTTCAGTTAAGGCTCAGAGATTTTAGTAAGCGAAATGAGCATTGCGCTTTCCTACCTCCTTGGCTCTCAAAAGCTCATTATTAGAACTCAAGCGTAGTCTCTCGGGCGTTTCATCGTCCCAATATTCGGTATCGAAATGAGCCACAGACTTACAGGCTTTCTCGACTGGATCAGGGCGATGAATCAAGTCAAAGGGCAGCTTTGGATTGAGGACACACGATGATTGGACGAGCAACGGGATACAGATCTTCGGCGATTACAAGCGTTCCCCCAGCAGGGATGTCAATATTCAAGAGATGTCCTCAATTCATACCCTGATTACAAGTACCAAATTTTAGATATGTGATCCCCACACGCTTCTTCCCAATGCTTATGAGATCCGGCCTCTAGTTCTAGTTTTGGAAAAGGTTGCTGCCCTATAGGGGCCTGCTTGATTTCACAAGCCCAATGGGGGAGGGCTTGTGGATCGATATTTGGGACGCTCCTCGGTTCTAACAGGTGTGGTCTCTGGTCATTCCGCTCATAGGAGGAATACAGCAAAAGGTCGATGGGGTCTTCCGCTCCTGAATTAGACAGAAGCTGTAACAGAATCACCTATTTTCTCTACTACTTACTACACTGACATTGGATATTGCCTATTTAGTAACGCACATTCCATCCTTGTCCTTTCCTTATTGTTATAGTTTCCTATTGGGTAGTACTTTCCTTTACTCGCTTATTTGCACCCGTTTGCTTTTGTACCCAATTAGGATACTCTACGCTTTCCTGCTATGTATTACTGGATTAGTACATCAGTAGCGACCCCTTGTTCCTTTGATTCCAATACTTGTTTTGTTAGTTATATCCTGTCTCTCCTATGACCTTGTTTAGGACTTAGAAGTTTCGCTACTCATGTAGCTTTGCATTTTGATATTTACTCTTTGAACAGAATATTTGGTTATGTTTTATTTTGTATTTACAGAGCTTGAGATCCCCTAAGGATTGGAACTCTTAAGCCTCACAGGAACGCTCTTCTTAATATACTACAAGTTGAACGGTCTCTCTATTAAGTCCCTCACCTTTCTTATATCTCAAATAGAGATTCCACTTGACGCTTGCCCTCCTGTGCTTCACTATCGCCGGATCTCCCTCTGGGAATCTCGCGATCCCTAGGAGCAGGTTACAGAAGCCATGTACATACGTCTTCATCGCACCTGATAAAAAGGCACTCTATGACAATTAAGGGCTGAATGGGAAACCTGTGCAGCCTACCACCACCTTGGCCTCGAGCGCCAACAATATACAGAAACCGGCGGTAAAGTATGGTACTGTAAATCCTGACTCATAGCCCACCTATTTCATTGGAATCTAGCTTGGCGAACACTACAACAGTGACATGAGGGGGATGCCAATGAAGTCTACGTGGCTTTGCAGGGACATTTACCTTTTCCATTTGGTCCGCTAACAGCGCCAGGCCAGGTCTCGAAGAAAGTACATAAGCTATATGGACGGCACCTGGGCGCCCAAGTAGAGCGCTCTAATATGTATTCTCTTAATTAGTATGGAAAAGCATGAAATTGGCAGATAATTTGGAAAACTAAACTGTGGGCATAATGTTGGCCATATATCGTTTGGCGAGGGGAGGAGCGATCAGTGGCGGAGCAGGGTCGTTAACTGGGCACCCCTGGTCGGCAATTGGTAATGCTGGATTATCAATCTGTAACTCAGGGTCATCACCTGGAGGGGTCAGGTCGGCAACCATTCTGGGCGGTATAGGGCATAGTCCTGGTGGTTGGTTGTTCCAAGTCGGAATAGGAGGAGTGAGCTCAGATTGGGTAGGGTAAGCAATAAGGGGTTGAGGTATGGGAGCAGGTCCTGGTGGTTGATTGTTCCCAGGTGGAGCCGGTGGAGCATTGCCCAGGTGGGCGTTTTCCCGTGGGAAAACAGGGTTACATGAGGTACTGGGGCCGGTACTAGGGCTTGGTTGTTTCCGGTTCGAGCCGGGGGATCATTGGCCAGGGGAGCCTTTTGCCCATATGGAAATAGCGCTAATTGAGGTACCGGGAATGGAAATTGCCCTTGGATGGTCCCAGGATGAGCAGGAAGAGTGTTACCTGGGGGAGAGTTTTGGAGAACTGGGGCTATATTCGGCACAGCCCTTGCAAGACCTAAATGAGTTAGGACTTATTACGGGGCGTTCCTATTGTTGGTATGCAACAGGTAACTACTTGTTTCCACTCGCTAAATCTTTACTGATCAAGACTCCGACTATATGTATTCTTCATAGTACTTCAACGTGAAGTTCTGGTTCTCTTTAGTTCTCTTAAGCGTCCTTCTTATAAGATAATATTGAATGAGGTACTTCATAAAGTAAGATATAATTAAGAATATAACAAAGGTATTTCTTATTCTCATAAGATAACTTTAGCTAGGAACTAACAGTGAATGGTTGCGTAAAGAACTAACTATTCTCCGTTCGCACTCCTTATATAGTTCTTTCCACAACTGCTTCGTAATCCAAAATATCACTATGAGTCCCTATCATAAATCATGTGAAAATATAACTTCATATAACTGAAACAAGTCATCAATCAAATAACTTAACTTAACTAAATATGAGTCTTACTTGACTCATAGTGAGATCCCATGACCGAACAGGGTCATAGTCAGAAATACCCAAAACCCAAAGATATGCAATTGCGATATCTTGTGAAAACCTACAAACCCTACCGGGTTTGTAACAGGACGTTTGTTGATTGCAAATTCGCCGGATCAATCACCTGCACAAAAGGGACTCCCGGCCGCCCCTGGGGTGTACCAGCTCCCCCAGTCTTACAGTGGGAAAACAGCTTCCTCACAGAGGCCTTAATCAGTTGAATGACTGCTTCCAGGATCTCCTGATTAAAAACGACATTATTCGCAGCCGATGCTGTGGCAAGTTCATCACAAGCCGGGTGGAATCTCTTCATACCTGAAATGATTGGCTGAAATACTGAGTCAGGGTAAGAATTGGCCCTGACTTCTAGCATATAGTTTCTTACAATTATGAGATCATTCGCACGGTCCCACCATGCCCCATAAACAGGGTTCTTTGTCATTGCCGGGAACCCCATGTTCTTTTTATGAGCTGTGATTTTTGTTCTGTTAATATTGGAGCAACTCATACTAATTCGCTATGCGAGAGAGTTCTGCCAAAGTTGATAGCTCTGCCCTGGCGGCAGGGGCTGCCCCACGCCTGGATTTGCCATATGGATGTACTGTACAGTGTTTATATTTCGCGCTATTTTGATTGAAATTTTGCTCTATATAGATAGCCTTCTGAGATATATGTCTCTTATTTTTGAAGATGGTGGATGGTGTGGATATTAGTGCATATTGTGGGCATTGTGCGATTATTCTTAGTATGAACTCCCTTCCGCCTGGATCAACTCACATTCTATATACAACACGCAGACATTCAAGTAAGATTGAAACAATCATGAATTGTTTTCATTTATTTCAAGATGAATGAAGAATTGCCAATTCTGTGATTCGGTCATTATCTGTTTCAATGTGAATGGCAAGTGATAAACCTCTAAAGCCATGTGATAATGCAACAAATAATGTGAAATCGATTCCTCCCAGATTTTTTAAAACATGTCCTCGCTTCTTACCCGTTCCGGTTATCATCACGATCACCACAACCTTCAAGTTAGGCTGACCTTCAGAATATACACAAGAGTCCTGCAATCGACTGAGGTGAAATGAACCAGGCCAGTAAAATGTTCCTTTGTGTGTCGAAGATACATGCGTGCATGTCCATTCAAGAAGCACCTCTGAACAGCGCATGCAGATCTTGATATCATAATTGCTTCTACTGTACGCAATCTACTTCTGAATGGCATTGATGACCCCATAATTGACCACAATGACCAGAGCCAGTGCCCCGATTGAGACTACAAATCTGATCCTACAAGTGATCTGGCGGGATATCAACAGGATGGAATTGATAACCTAATGGGAGACTCTGATACTGACGTACTTAGGCCAACACGTCTTCGTCAGCCACAGAACGGACGCATTGTGAACACAACAGAGAAGCAATTGGAGACGTGAATGGATATGAGCTAGAATATATCAAAGGGTGCGAGAACCGATGGGCTCCATTCACCGGTATGAAGCATTTCAGGCTTTTATCATGGTTAATTGTGATTAAATCCTTGGAGTGGCAGATCAATGATTACTTTCCCAATGATCTCGGTAACCTGGCGTCGTTTGCCTGTAGCTCCATACCTATGCTGAAGAATCATCTTGAATCGTTGGATCCCGATAGCCCATATATACGATGGATTGAAGGACAAGCAGTCATAGAGGTCGGCAAGAGGATGTTACCATTCTTTGATCACAACATCATGGACTGTGTGGGATATCTTGTTCGTCAGATAATCTACCAAGATCACTTACAATATTGGCTCTGCTGGGAATTTAGTATGAATGGAGAGAGACTAGATGCCGAAATTCATAGGGCTCACTGTTCGTCGGATGCGCAACTACAGCTTTCTCCCCCCCTGCATTTAACCTTGTTAACAGTGAGTAGAAAACACATCCTGATGGGCCAACTGTGGTTTCAAACCTTGGGATGTCAGATTAGATGCATCTTACCAATTTCTTGGAGGACAAGAAGGCATAGCTGGTCCATATTACCATCGGACTTCCACCGTCGACCAGATGTAACAGACCTGGATCAATGGCAGTTCACCTGATTGCGCTATTACCCATTCAGATCACAGTGGCCAATCTTCCTGGAGCAGACAAACTCCAGAGACTGATTATAGCTGACACCCTCCAAGGCCTATTTGAACTTATTTTTGAGCCCTTAAGAGATACTAACCGAGAAGGCCTACTGATAGACTGTGCCAACGGGAAAATCCCAAGATACTTCCTGATCTTGTCTGGGTAGATTGCTGACCATATGGGCAACGCCACACTACCCGGAATAAAAACCAGCCACAATCCTAAATGGGAGGTCCCTCCTCATCGAGTTAGGACCGAGGGTAAATTATCATCCAGGTAAAAATTAGGGAAAGATCCTAGGTTACGAACGTCTTGATCCACACACGGGGCAAACCATTTTTCAAGAACTAGAAAGACTTCCAGCGCCAGATCTGCACCAGTCGGATTTCCCTCATACTCGATATTTAGGTCTATGCAAGCATGGGGTGGACTGGATACAAGGATTTCTGTACAAACGCTTACGATAGTAGCCGTTCAACAACTCATGGAAGGCATTGCCACCATGCTGGAGATTGTATACCCCCAAAACCGGTTATTGTGAGATGACACGGTGGGAAGGAAATGACATGACGATTCTAGAACGGTGTCTGTTAGGAGTCTTCGCCGTTATATTGAGACAGCCTGATAGCAAACTAGTACAATATTGGAAATGTGCGCTTATCTCCGTCGGGTCGCTACTTGAGTTTAGCATGATGGCTCACTACCAAAGCCATAAAGAAGAGCCCATAGAGTATATGGAAAACTATGCCAAGCATTTTCACAAGACGAAAGATATCTTCTTGGAGGGTATAATATCAAAACAGATGCAGGCCAAGGTTGACACGAACCATCTCCTCTATACACCCGGCGATTGAAATCTCAACACCAGAGAAATCATCGTCAACCACCCACCTCCCCCTCTGGCCCCCTTGATGGCTTTTTTGCCTAGGGGCTACGGTAACTTTCTTCTCTCTTCTCCCCTTTTCCCTTACGGTTAGAGGGCCCTCACCACAGTGTTGCGTTGAGTTAGCTTTGGTTCTCGCTTCGCTTCATTACCCCGCTTCGCGATGCTGCTCGCTTAGCACTCGGTCGGCAACACGTTTCCTTTGCGCCCACGAGGGCTATCTGGTTTCTCATTCCCGCTGAGACTTTAGACATTCGTCTACCCTCCATTACCTCTACTCTCGGCTTCGTCCAGTTGCTCTGTTACAGCTACAGTTCCCCTCGTTGGCTGGTACCCTACTACCTCCTGGCTTTTGCCCCCCGCGGCTGCGACGGTCGCATCTTCGGTTACGCTCTGTCATGATATTGCACTGCCTCCTTGATTGATGTCAATGCCTTGGGCTCGGTGTAATTGATTTGGTCGCTGGGTACTTCTACCCCTTTGTTGGCCGACCCCTATGGAGATGGAGTTTTTTATTCTTCTTGGGTTTCTACTTGTGTGGTGCTTCATATTTTTCCCGTGTATGCGGGTTTTTCTTTGTTATAATCATTTATTTGTTTTGGGGAGCTTTCTGAAGGGGGTTCTGTGTCCTCCTGCTTTCGCTGCTGAGAGCTTTGTGCTCTTTGGGGCGTGAGATGTCCGGTTGGGCCCATACTATAGGGTCTTGGGGGAGCGGCTTTGATCCCATGAGGGAAGAGATGCGAAGGTTTTCTTGGCCATAGCTAGCGCTGCATGTCTGGTTTTTCCTGGTAGTTGTACGAAATAAAGGCAAAACTGATATAAAAAAAAAAAAGAGAAAAAAAAAGCTGGCCAAGGTTGATGACGGGCATAAGGTGCTATGCCTCCAGCGTAAACTAGTAAACCAGTCAGTCCATTGATCATAGCGGGCCCAGATACACAAGGACGATCGCCAAGAACAAAACGACCCACGTATCAACTTCATTTACATGAATCACATTTCAACTGTATTAAGAAGCATCTAATAATTCACTTTCGCGAGCACATCAACCACTTTGGCAATATTCCTATCTATTCTACCTAGTTCAGAGAGCTCGCGCAAAAGGAGCCGATCAAGGATGGGTATCAATGTTCGAAGAAAATTGAGGTTGAAGAATATATATTAAGCTGCTACGGCCGGACGCATACGATAAGCATAAGACTTTTGAACTAAGAATTGAGACGACATGCCGGAGCAGATCTACCAGTGGCGGTAGTCGAGTATTTAGAGTAAACGAGAACCACATTAGTTCCAGCTGCCATTCAGAGAATTCTGAAATGACATCGTGATAAGGTAGGCAATGTTGTCGATTTTGGCTAAGTGTCTGATATTTGCGTGAAAACAATTTGTCGAGACTTGATAAAATAGAGTTAACTGAACCTTTCACTCACGCGCCAGCTTCCTCAAGATCTCGCAGTTCTTCAATCGCTATCGGTTGAACTAATGACGACATTTGAAATCCCAGTGCCTGCGTTCCTGGAAATCGATGTTTACGACATACGAGGAGCCCGGTGTACAGGTACTCGACACTTCGATAACCATGAGCTCATGAATGAAAGTATTAGGATACAGACTGGTGCCGAGCTGACATATGGTGCCCTTAGGGTTGTCTCCGGGCGAAGCTCATACCTCTTTACAAAATCAGGGATTTCAAGCATCAGGAAAACGTCCAGCGCCTTGCAGGCATTCATTTGATTAATGTGGTTAACCCAGGGTGCCTATCAGACGTACTCAGCCTTGTGACCGTGCATCTGAGGGATGACGCCTGGGAACTGGCAATTATAGATATAGTAACCACCATAGGTCTAGCGGGTCTTCTCCCAAAAATGGACCTTCACTGACTTGCCAACAGCAGGATGGATTTAACGATATTTAATGAGATTTATTGAACCACCCAAGAGGGGGCTGGTTCTATATAATTTACGAGGGATGTATATAAGTTATTAAAGTAGTGCTCTGACTCTCACAGGCCCTGAATTCGTGACAGAGCCAGGGCGTGGGAAACAATGCACCTAGCAGGTTGGAACTAGATCAATATATTGACATATAGAAATTGAAACCCTTTCAAGAATTACACTAGTCAGACTGTGCTTGAAATTTTCAAGTACAACTATGGCTAGTATTGTCGGCTAGGGCTATGTTGCTCCTGAAAAAGAGATTGGACGTCGCTCTATGAGAGGTAGAGTGCGTCGGTAGGTGGCCCCAAAGCGGGACAGAAAGAGGGTGTGTTCGGGAGGCTTCATGAAATAAGAATAAGGGTAGCTACGAAGAGTGACTTCCTGATAATACATTATGGCCAGGCGTGGAGGATAGGCACCAGGACTCCAATGGAGTAAAATCTAGCTTCCAGACACAACAGGGGTTGAAATTCCTGTTAGGACGCATGAGACGCCAGGGACGCAAAAATTGGGCAGTGATAAGTCAGGGCGCAGCACCTACACATCAGACCCAGGTTATATTTTTGCTGATGTAGTTGTCAGTAAACAGGTGAAATACGTATTGAAGAGCCTGGAAGGTAAGACAACAGGAGCAGCTGTCTGATGGGATATGTTGCCACATCTATTAATCCAATTGAAGACCAATGCTTAGTCCCTCCTGAATAGTAGCAGGGCCGGACTAGTACGCCTTCAAGAGAGTCGAATCTTGTGGGCAAAATGGCAGTGGGAGAAAGAGGATTGGTAGACTGAACAAAGCATCTGTATGACACCTATTGCAGCCAATTGAGGCAAGAGTGACAAAAGAGGCCACTATAACCGCTCCATAAGAGGCAACTGTAGTCCAGTTACCCACTACTCAAGTATGGTTGTTGCTATTAAATGAATCATTAACCTAACCCTTACTCTGACGAAAGTCCAGATAGTCAAATCCTCCTGGATGACGAATTTATTGACGCCTGATAGGGCAAAATAGCCCCTCTACATGGATAATGTCTCGTGGCCAGTAGACAATAGTGTTACCTGAGTGAAAAGATGACTGAATAGAATAACAGGTGTAAACAGGGGACAATGCCTATGAAGCAGGAAGTGAAGATTACTGAGGGGAAGGTAAATGCTCTCCACCGGATCTAAATACCCAGGATGGTTAGCAGGAACTCATTCCAGCACCCGCAAGCTGTCAAAGGGGGATACTAGGCTATGCCTGAGACATCTGTTCACAAAGGCCTTGTAGGCGGGGAAAAGAAAGCCCTAAACGGGCACACAGGGCAAATCGAACTTTCTCTTTAAAAAAATAGCGTAGAATCAAACCCTGACAATTTTCTATAAGCCAGTCAGTGGTCTGCTCAATATAAAGAAGTAAGATATATAGGTCAAGTATACTCTATTGGGGGATAGAAATAACAGTCATAGCAATGGCATATAATTCACCCAGGTTAATTATCTGCGTAGACATGCTAAATTGAATTGGTAAATCATTCTTGAGCAGTAATCGTGATCAATAACCAGTAAATGATCTATCCAGTTGATCCAATTGGTCTACTAGTTCATCATAGGGTCCTGGCAATCAGATCATGATTAAGCATGACATTGTGGCCTAATCCATGATTATCGTGCGAATCATTATCCTTTCTGCAAACCGAATGTCGATGGGTACACATTGCATTTCGATACAACAGAGTTGACCCACAGCAGAAATGCAGCGATTGTAAACCTGATAGCGATAACAACCTACCGTGCCGTGTCAGAAATGTGCTAGATCTGAGACATGTTTAATTGCAATAGCGCCATTGGCAGAGTCGGGCAATGTGGTAAGGTTTGCAATGCCGTGTGCCCGTTCATGATCAACTACTATCTCTCAACAACCAATATTCAACAATTAATGATCCTCTATATATATTTTCGAGTTAGAAAATAATAAATAACACTAATTATTTCTATATCTAACCTTCACTTGCTTCCAACACCGCAGCTGCTCCATCATGCTTTGATATCCATAAGTTTTCAAAAAGTCTCTTCCACCTAGTATTGTCTCCCAACCAAGGGTAATAATTCTGCACCCCTCTTATAAATCTCTTCTTTTGCTCCTGAGGTAACTATAAACCTTGCATACTGCTAGTGTAATCACTCCTTAAGCTCAACCCATCTATGCTCAACAGGATTTCAATTAAGACAGTGAAGTCAAAAGCCCTCGAGAGACCCTGGGGTGTAGTGGCTTGCACATTGTATTCATCCAAAGGAAACGTATTAGGGAATTTCACATAGGATATGGGGGTGCTTTTTTGGAGCAAGAAAGGGTTCTTTGGTTCCTATTACCCAAAATATCTATAAGTCTAGGCATGTTAGATCCTTAAGAATATCTTTTTTGTATTATTGATCAAATGATTTTCTTTGATATGCAACTGGAAGTTATTCTTTTTTAGCAAGGTAATGCGCCTATTTACAAGGCCCATAGTACTATAGATTGGTGCGAGAGAAATTACATTGAATTGGTGGAAGACCTCCCTTACTTGTTTTTTTTGAATTATATTCAGTTCAGTAAACGATTTGAAATTTAGAATTATTAAAAGAGAGAAGGTGGCACAGTGGCAGAGGGACACAGTACTATTGTAGTGTAAATACCGAGAGGTACAGTGACGGTCGCCATCAACTCGGTAGTATTTGGTGTGGTGGAACTTTTTGGTGAGTTTTGCTTAGTAAGCAATCACGCACACTTCTGACAAGGCACTGTGGATGAAAGAGGGGAGGCTGCGACTATTGAATAACTCCACAAACCTACTCCTGACAGAAACCAGCGCAGTAAGTCATGTCTCCACCAAGGTAATCCCCAGGGCTATGTTAAGGCTACCGTAGAATATTGCTCCACTCTGACAATCCCCAGGACGACCTCGTCCAAGTGCAAGAATGGAAGCGAGAAATGTACACTTCACCTGCTTTCCAACGAAGAACCTAGATTCATATAGTTCCATAGCAACAGCCTTGGGTGTATCCATAGGGAAACATATGTGCATTCTGATGAGTACTTTGGTCTTTATATCAATAAGTACTCAATTTCAAATACATACGAGAGGGTCAGGCACAAGCCCCAAGCAGAAATTCGTGATGTTCCACATATGGAGCAGTGGGCGCTCCGCGAAAATCATGGTAGGCTACATATTGTCTTGACCCCCGATGTAGCTTAGTATGCTTATTTTTCCAAGTGACAAGCATGGCACCCATTTTACTAACAAATAATTAATGTTGGATGAGAACACCGCCCTACCGAGAATGAGCCTAGCTATAGAAAAAAGTTCGTCCCCCGCTGGTGCATCAAATCGAAGGTCAACCAGCCATTAATCTATCATTAAAGGATAGCTAAGGGTAGACAGAAATCATTGAAAATACAACATGGTTAGCAAAGAACTCGCAAATTAGTGATGTGCTAGCGCTTTCCCTTTCCCCTCCGGCCGCCCCACAATATGCCCCTGGTCACCTCTCGACGCCATCCTCTCCGGATACAAGCCCGCGATAACATCCACCACCTGCGGAGGGAGTGCTCGCGCAAGTGTTCTGGCACACTGATCTCTCGTTTTGCGTTCCATATCATCACTGTCGCAGTGCCAAAAAACGTCCACTATTTCGGTCGTCATTTCAAGCAGCTTGACACGTAGGGGCTGGTTGCTTGAGCTCACAATGTCGCAGTTGGGGGGGGGGAGGTGCTGGGCCCTATTCCGGGGTTGACTTCGACAATGCTGTGGGCTTCCTCTACGGCAGGAATCAAGGGACCGATTTGCTCTTCGCCGAGGGGTGGGATTGGTTGCTGACTGCCAGTTCCTTCGCCTAGCAACGGCAAATCTGCACAGAATACACTCGTGTTAGATAAGGAAGGTGATTTGGAGAGATTAGTTTATGATTGAACAAGGTACTCACGATCAACCCGGGTAACTATATCATAAATAGTCACTCCTCCCGGGGCAATCAGTTCACGCAAATCCTCCAAAGAGTTCGCGTTACGAACGGCCTCAACGTACCTGATCTCTTCGAGGCGTATCCTTACTGGCGGCAAACAGGCAGCGGAGAGTTCATGCCTGTCAAGGTCGGAAATCGTTCCTGTGCGGAAAAGACAATTCAAACATTGAAACGGTTTGACATGTATTTTTAGGTGGTGATTCCTAGTGCAAGGTTAGTATATATTGCCTACAACTCATGCCTAGATATAGAAGGGGACCCACACAAGACCTCCATATGAGGAGAAGACCACCTTCCTGCATGGATGGTTTGCATCGCGATCTGGAGAACTTTGATGGATCTCGAAAATAATACAAGGATATCCACCTTGCTTGCGGGGTGGTTTTATTATTCTTCTTTTATTGGTCGGAGTTGAATCGTCACCATCCTGATCGGCAGCAGGTCTCTTCGTCGGGCTACCGCTTTGCCCGCGGCGACTGCCTTGGCCCTTCAAGGGAGCCGATCGCTGAAGGGTCAATTCATTGAAGGTGCCTCCGGCCGACTGTCCCGCAGAGCAGCTTTGACCAGAGTATTCTGCCGAAGGACACAATAGGTTATACACTTTCGGAGGGTTGGTGAAAACAAGGTTCATCGCAGTTTGGGCATATTCGGCCCCGGAAAATCTAACAGAGGCGTATTGCATGGCACCTGGAGGCTTGCTGCCAGACCCAATGGAGCGTCGGAAAATGTTGATGATTTCACCTGAAAAATAATTAATTATCTTTCCCGTACCGGATGGATGGTATTTACCGAACGGACTAAAGATTTCCCATATAGTAATGTTCGTGATAGAAATGCCCAGGCCAGAGATGGTGGAATGATGACCCTTCTTGCAACAAGTAAGCCGTATGTTCACTTGAGGGATCAATTATAACCCTAGCTAAACTTACCTCATTGGGTTGCCTCCCCGAACAAGAGCTCGCATAGCTTGAATAATGATCAATCCCGTTTTTGTTACCCAATTCCTTAATAGCTTGCCACCCAAAAGCATGGGCATGGAAAGGTGGTGAATTAAGTGGGGTACCGTACTGAGGATAGGATTGTTCAAATCGCGGGGGTGGCATCACATGAATCTGTTGATGGCCGTATGCAGAAGGGGGAACATGGCCAAGGGGAAATGGAAGGTAGGACTGATTGAAAGCCAGCATCTGTGACGCAATCCCTCCTGTCGTTGGTATTTGTCCGATGAACGGATGCTGGGCCCAATTCTGGTGTGGGGTGGTAGGGCCGTACATTGGGAAGGGTGATGCAGGCAGTCCTTGAAATCCCGGCTGTTGGGAATTATATTCAAGGCCTCCCATGAGAGGTTCCCGATGCGGATAGCCAACCTCTAGGAGGCAATTACGTATGGTATATTTATCGAATGTTTCTTGAGCCTAGGATTTGTTAGGATTAAAACTGGAGTAGTAGATGGAGAAGGGTGTCGCTAGTACCTTCTGAGCGGCAAAAAATGTGGCCATGACCATATGACCAAATCGACGCCCAAAGGGGTCAAGGAATGGAAAAATGTAGCAACCTTCGACTGGGCCTTTCACAGCGAAAAGCATGAACAATTCCTTGGGAGAAATATCAAAAGGTAAACCCGCAACGAATAGCGCCTTACTCATCAACATTGGTGGGTGGGCAGGGTCACCACCATTATCGGGGGATTTCATCCCAGAACTAGGAGTGGCGCTAGAGTGGTAACTTCCAACCTGCCCGTTAGCAGTAGACGAGAGATTGGTGTCGCCCCCATTATGATCCTGGTACTGCCCCCTCCTAGAATGGGGATGACAAGGTCCCCGGATAGCATCGAGAAGCCTATCGTTACCCTTAGTGTGCTTGCCGTACTTATGATCTTCCCGAGGGAAAATTCTGCGTGGACGCCTCTCGCGTGGTTTCATAATGCTAGGGAGCAACTCGTAAGTAATTTATCCCACAAGTGCTCTATATGAAAAACAAGCAGAAATCTACAGCTTCCTATCTCCCAGTGTAACTTCAGCTACCTCAATAGCACGTTGGGCATCTTCGGTACTGGCATATCTAAAAAAGACACATTGCTGGACACCGGTAGGCTTGGTGTCAAACCCAACAGGGCGTCGAAGAATGTCGACGATTTTACCTGAAAATGATTAATTACGATTCATGTACCCGGGAAGATCGTACTTACCGAACTGACTAAAGATTTTCCCCATAGAAATATCCGTGATAGAAATAACCAGGCTAGAGATATAGATGAAGCTGAAGCCACCACTCTCCTGGTAACAAGTAAGCCTTATGTTCCCTTGAGTGATCAATTGTAGCTTTAGCTTAACTTACCTCATTAATTGGGCTTCCGGAGTGAGTGCTCGCATTACTCGCATAAGGATGATTTCCATAGTGCGTTAAGTCCTCGCTAGAAATAGCACGGCCTAAGACATAGATGACGTTGAAGTCATCACTCTCCTTGTAACAAGTAAGCCTTCTGTTCCCTTGAGTGATCAATTGTAACCCTAGCTTAACTTACCTCACTAGGTTGGCTTTCAGAGTGAGAGCCCGCATAGCTCGGATAAGCATCATTCCCGTAGTGAGTCATGTCGTTACTGAAATGGTTTTTACTGGTAGTATTCGTGCGGGAGCGGTTGGTAGGGGTGACTGGACCATTCTCTTGGCCACTGGTGGAATCCATAAAGTTAGACATCATGCTGATTTTTTTCCCGACAAGATGGATTGAGTAAAAGTAAAAAGACTTTCATTCGGTGGAGGAAAAGTGGTAACAAAAGCTCTCAGTGCTGGTGAGAACGAATATGGAATGAGGTTTGAAGAAGAAAGAGTCGGAAGGGAAGGCACCGGGGGTGAGTTGAAGTTGAAGTATAGAGGAGGGGGGAAAAAGGTCAGAGGCGTAAGCGAGGTATCTAACTAAAAGTTATGGAAGGCCCCAGCAATTACGGATGACTGTGAGTAAATTCAGATCGGATGGAGGAGGAAGGGGGTGTCGTTTAGAGAAGGAGAGAAGAACAATCCAAGGACGAGAGAGGGAGAGAAAGGACGCATCGTTTGTCACTAGTTGGCGGGTCAACGACGACAAATAAGGCCCTCTTCACATGGAATTATTTTACCCACTATACCACTTCTCACGTCTTCCTTCACCTATTCAATCTGTTTCAGAAGTGACACAGCGCGTACTACGCCCGCGTGCTGGGCCGGAACAAGCACGCAAACAAATTTGCTCCCATGAGCTCAAAGAATACCCACCTACATACATCTGTCAGATCTTCTATTAACTATTATATACCCTTGGCCTCTAATACTCAGTATTAGTACTTTCTTATTCCTATTAGTTTCATTTTTCTTCTTTTATCTATAAGTGAGATTCTGTCACCATCATTATTTCTCACTCGATTTACCGTTTTCTTCTTCATCTCTCCCGTCACTCACTATCCTATATGGTAACAACCTAGATAAAAGACTATTTGCTACGATTTTCAACTTGGCTCTCCCATTTGAATCTGGTGTTTTTCACTTTTTCCCTTATCCTTTGATGCGATTTTTGCTCTGTTTGCCCACTTTGGACAAGAAGGAGGCATTTTCTCACCCAATAGCACGTGGTACAATAAATACTTCTACTGTGCTATCTTGGATAAAAAATTTCTTTCAACACGGCCTCCTTCCATAGTTCAATTTTTTAGGAAAGGGAATAGTTCCTTACCTTTCTAGAAATCTAACTTTTATTTCTCAGTTGCTATTTATGTTTTACCTGGCTGGGGTGGCCGCTTTTCTTTTTTTAGTCTAGAGAGTGATTAATGTTTATGATAAAATATAGTTCAAATTTCTTTCTTAGAATTCACTAAAGTTGGTGGGTTTTAATTTTCTCCATGGTGTTGCTTATCCGAAATCTGAAGTTTAATGTCCGAGCGTTGTGGCGGTTTCAGTTCTTATAGGCCGCCGTAGCCCCCCATCCGACAATAATGCTAAAAATGGGAGATAGCCCTTGAAGGATCGCGGAGGAATCACGGATCTATGGAGGAATATCTACATTAAGAAGGTACTGGGTATTGTAAATCACTGTCCCTCACCTTGGACTCCTCAAGGCACAACAACCCACACTATTCGCACTGATTCCCAAAGATAGAAGATGGTAAATGGATATCAGAGAAAGCACCAGTGAGTCTGGAACTCGGTGAAGGATGCGAGAAGTGGGAAGGACACGGGGCAACAAGGGAAGGAAAGCGGGGTATGAGGGAAAATATAATCGGAGAGAAGTTGTGGAAATGCTGTGATTATGTTAGGGAACAATAGTTATAGTATTTTGTACTTCAGGGCTCCATAACGAACCCTAAGATATACCAGGGGCGCCAGCCAATGCCTACTAAGTGTATGACAGTAAGTATTTTTTTTCTCCCCAATATCCCCAAAAATGCTAGTGCCAACTAATTTTCGCAATTTTGTCGATAGTCAAACTCATCCATGTCAATTCAGGTGGGGGATGTCGGACAGGGGGTGGCTCGCAAAAAAAAGAAAATTATTCACCCACGATATATAGATCGACTATCGCGCTGGCATACAGCTCGCTGGAAGGACTGGTTTAATATTTTCTTGCACTATAAGAGGATTGTACAGGAGAATGTCTCATTCCCCATACAATCAGACGTTTTTTCTTGATATCCTCAGCTCCATCATGATTCAAGTTCACAAAGTCTCATCCGAAGGTAACTGTGGCACAAACTATAATGGTTTAGCCTAAGTTACCTTCCAAAGGCCTGGTAGATTTCGAGTTTCTTGAGAGTCACTCTCTTCTCCCCCTCATCTCTAATCTCCCCGTAATTCTCCCTACAATTCACAATATGCTCCTCTAGCCCCCACTCCCTCCTCGCTGGATCTCCCTCTTTCCAACTGTTGCCAACTCCCACATCCCTGCCGGCCAAGCTCAGACCCATCCCGCTCCCCGCCCAAACTCACCCCCCCCCCGGCAAAAATCCCCCAAAAACCCCCTCCCTGCCGTCCTGGCCCTCTCGATAATGCAGTTCACCTTCCATACTAATCTCCAAACCACCAAGGTTATAATTGACAGTATCATCAACTATTCCCACAGCTTCCATACTTCGACGTTCCCTTCAAGCATTCAACCCTGCTCTTCATGGATACAGACTACCATCTTCTCTTTGCGAAGCTCATTCCTGAGAGTTAGGATAGCTTGAAGGCCCTCGCTCAAGACCCCATATCTGACAAGTACTTTCTTGGTTCCACCACAGGTGTTACCCAAGGCACTTCATAGATTGGTCTTTCTCTGACATCCTGAACAATATGAAGCATCAGGGAAGGCGAAGAAGAGAGCGCATTATGGAATAGAGGAGATCAAGAGGCCTGTTATCCTTCTGCAGATCTAGATGATACTGGAATATCTTGAGAAATGGGTCTTTCGCTTTCTGCATCTTTAGATGAGCTACAGGGTGGATTTTAGGCTTATTGCCGATAATAACATGAATTGCCGTTTAGAGTCTCCTGTGGGGTTTAAGCATGAGGTTTAATTTGATCGTGAGCGTAAAGACTTCAGTGCAGTTGCTGGATTCTTTACGAAGATCCCTCGGGCAAGGTGTTTAGAGGTGGCTGGAGCTAAGATGGGTTCGGGGGTTCTGGTGTTGAGTTGACAATGGATTCATAGAGATGAGAAAGGGGGGTTGAGTTGAGAAGCAGTAAGTTTAATTGAGAGTAAGGGCGAGCGGGACTGGCGAGCATGGAGTACTCGGAGCACCAAGTGCTTCATCTTTACTTCCTGTCCTCAGCACTGTTCTGCATCCTAGTTACGCAGTCTTAACTTCTACAGAGTTCTCGTAAATCTGAGTTAAACATCGGATGCAAACTTAAACAAACTAGTGCAGCATTATAGTTACTGCCACTTGTTCTAGAAGTACAATCTGCGATTAAACCCAGATTAGCTTCATGGTACCGACACCCATTTTTCTGTTTAAATATTTCTCTACTCGCAGCCCCACCCTCCTTATCTAAGAAACCTGGTAGCGGTATTACAGAAGTCAAGTTCTGGGCTCATGGGATGTCACTTGGGAATATGCCCATGTGGTACTGTTGGCGGACTGGAAGCGAGAGGTTTTTCACTTTTGATTTTGTATTTCAGTACTTTAGCCTTTTTTCCCAGCACCCAAGATAGAAATTAGCAGTCATTGTTAGTCTATAGATGATTCAATTAGAGAGTGGCTTATTGCAATTACTGATACCCACCTAATAATACCGCTAGCACAAGAGGGCCACTAAACTACCACCGGACCAAGCAAAGTAAAAGAATTTCAGAAAACAACTATCCCAACAAAAACCTGAGAGGAAAAAAAGCACTTATCACCATTCACTCAACTATTTGAAACCCTGGAGCTTCTCCCACCACCACGGCTGGTTCCTTCCACGATGCCCCAGTTTTGGCCTACATCCAATGAACCTACTTCCCAGGTCCCTCGATCATTATAGTAGCTACGCGGAAACTAGGCCAGGGAAGAACAGGTGGGTTAGGGAGAAAGAAGTTGGTTGGCTAATGTCTGGTGACAAAGACTTCTTTTCTTAGAGATTCCTAATAATCAGTCGCCCCGTACTGTAGTGTGAACCGTGGACTCCCCCATTAGTCACCGGAAACTAGCTTCTAGTTTAGTATTCAACAAAATGTAGGCAAGGTCTAGATAGCAAGCTTTGTGATCGTGTACAGTCTAGTTAATTTCATTCAAATATATTTACAGGATTTGAACTCTGAGCTCAGATCTGTAATTTACTCCCCGTTCATGGATGCCTCTTCCATACCGACAAACTTACTCGAAAAGACCTAACCTTGCAATGTTGTTTCCGCAACCCAAGTTTCAACAAAATATCTCGCTCCAGCAGATGAGAACATTCTATGAGCGATATTTCAGGCAAGGTGAGCATAACTAGAGAATGTCCGCGAAGTGTGAATTGGATTGTAGTGCGCCGATACAAAGCATATCCTTCGTTGCTAGCTAGCGGGGGTTTTGAATAAACAATCAAGCTTCGCGTTGAGCCGAATAACATTGTCGAAGTTAGTCCCCTCCATTCAAGTGCCATTGCGTTGGAGACAATCGATTACCGGGTTTCCATTACTCTGTCCGTAATGTTCAGGACAGATGCAACCTGTATAACCCTGTTGTGGGTAACTCACCCGACAATTGTCCTAGAGCTTGAACAGAGCTAAGGATTTTCTCACCGCTTGGTTAGATAAAGCTTGACAAGCGAAACGACAATTTCTTGCCTACCGATTCAGTACCTGAAGCATCAAGTCGGAAGCACACCTTAGAAAGGAGGACAGCAATATCTTTGTTCAATGTCATACTCACCGGAACTACTGTCTAGATATTTCATGGGAATGTGTTTTCGCAGTCTGTGTAGGTGCCCCTGAATACGAATTGTGAAATGAAACCAGAGCTGAAATTAATACTGTTCTCAACCAAGCCCTAGAGAAGATGGTAGAGGCCTGCGGAGCTATCTCGAGAGATGCGGGGGCAATTATGGTGTTTAACTACATGATCTTGTTCAGAGGGTCTAGGCCGGGAAGCCTGTGGAAGCCGTTTGGGGGGGGAAAGCTAGCTCGAGGAGATAATAGCCACAACCGCAATAGCGAAAATCTAGAGCGAGTATATAGCCTTCCTAGGTGGCTCGACGAATGCCTCGCTATTATTCCCACCGGTGTGAACGACACTGGCAACGGCCCGTCGGCCCGTCCTGTAACCTGGGCGAATCCGCTGTACGAACACCTTAGTTACAGCTGCGTCGAGAGCAACCTTCCTCCTGACAAACCCGTGACGGTAGTAAAATTCATTCATTCGATGGTTCATTCCCTCCACTATCTTGCGGATAGATGTAGAGCTAGTCTCGGGGTGATAGCGGAAGCTGAATGGCAAAGGTGAGGGTTCCCCTAGTATAATATACTCCTCAATGAGGAAATGAGAGTCGCCTTCTCTTTTGAGATTCTACTCTCGACAGTCGTGACAAAGCAACTACTAGTAAGGTTTTTCTCGTCGGCACAAATAAGGGTACTAGCGCGATCTCTGGCATTGGTAATTTCGACGGTCATGCCATTAGCTGGAGTGATGGTACATCTCATCGTATAGTCTAGTGGTTTGTCCTCTTGAACGAAAACATCGCTAGTAAATAGAACATGTCTCCGTGACTAGATTTCACTGGTAAGTAGGCTCAGCTATCAGTTAGAATCGGGACGGGCACCCTGAGAGGCGGATGCCCTGAGTCTAAAAGCTGCCTTTCCACCTTCCCCAGAAACTGTCAATCCTTTGGCTCTCTCAATATCATCTAGCGCAGCAATCGGTTTGCTACCAAAATACTCAACAAAAGTCGGTTTCTGATCACCACTATGACATCCGTTGTTAATGCAGCGATGTGTCAATTGTTGATCCCATCCAGGGTATCCTTCATAGGCTTATTGAGTGGGGTGGAGCATTTGGCAGCCATAGGTCCCAGAAAAATTCAAGTTATTCTAACATTTTGTCGCCATTCTCCTTAATATCTTCGGATTGTCAAAGGGAATCCTTCTTCAACCAGAATTCGAAGTTCTCAATTGAAGGAACAAATGAAATAGGCCTCTCGCCACGTGGCTGGGTATAGAGGGAAGGAATGCTGAAGCATATCTTGCCCATTGATGAATTAAGTATTGACCTCCAGGTAGCGAGATAGCATCTTCTCAGTGGTACAGAAAGGTTAATCCAAATCGGAGTAGTGTCGGAGATGGGAGGACTGGCCTTGGAAGGAAGTGAAGAGTTCCTCAATTGGTCGAATGAAATTCCCAGTTAGTCGTTTTGAAGAGGGATCAATATAGTAGGCCCCATATTTAAGGTACATGAGTTCAGCCGTACCACGGAAGACCAAGGCATACGTTATGTCTTAAAGTTCCACCGCCTCCCTCTATGAACTTCAACCAAACTAAGTCTTTTCGCAATCACCATTCAGGTATTTGATGATATAGTCACTTTCTATCTCAAGCTCGAAGCGATGTTTGGCTTTATCGGGTAAGAAAATCTTGCAATATAGAGCGACCTTATATTGCAGAGGGTAATATGACACAGCTTAAGGAACAAATCGCGTAAAATGCCAACGCTTATTGCTGGATACTCAATCGCTGCCGCGAGAGCAGTGTGTTATTGAGCCGTGGGCCCGGTGTTTTGCGGGTGAGTTTTTATTAGTGTGCGCCATGGATTAATTTGCGCTCCAGCGCCGACCCAATGGCATCGGGTTTACATGTGTGCAATCACGGTCCGAACCCTACCATCATTGGCAATACATTTGGTATTATCAATTCGGCAGCTCCTCTTTATGGTTGGACGAATACTTGTACGGTATGGAACCTAGGTTGATGATTTGATTTGTGAAAGTTATACACAGATATCCATTGGGGTCCGGAGCGGTGTTGCTGTGTCACTTCTGGAGGTTTAGTCTCGTCATGCAGAATTTTGGGATGCCCCGTATTGGGAAGCGGAAATGTTTGAGTTCATTCTTCTAGAAAAAGACTCCTTGTGAAACTGTCTGTTGAAGACGTTTTAAATAGGAAGAGCCACGTGCAGATACCTGCTTGGGCACGCGATCGTTTAGGATGAATATGGCAATGCATTTCACAAAACACGGAGATGCAGCTCCAAAGAAGCCAATCTTCGAGTCAAAGTTATGTCCCATATCACAAACACATCTTCTACGACAACCCCCTAGACCGTTATAGAAGCAATGAACCCAAGCATGCAGTCCATCCGTCTTTGGCTGTAGACAGGACAGATGGCAGGACGGGAATGGGTGCCCGGGACTGAGGTCGATTATGTCGTCCATCCTGATGGTTGCCCTAGATAGACTGCCGGTGACGGCAGGTCTCTTAGGTGGCGGTATCCCCTACCCCAATTTGATTTCCCACCCAGGTGGGAATTCCAAATTAGTGGCTGGTGTCTTAGGTGGCGTTATCCCCTAACCCAATTTTATTTCCCACCTAGGTCGGAATTTAATTGCTCGCTGTGGGAAAACAATTTAAAAGAACTTTTCTATTAATTCTGTATATTGAGGATTCATGTGCAGGGTTCTAATCTTCCTGCGGAAATAAAATCTCACTAGAGAGGCTGGTAGTAACAGAAAGGAGAATAGGATAATCACTTTAACTACTGGCAAGGTAAATATTTGCGTGTAGACTTGGTTGATCCATCCCCTCTTTTGATTCTGAATTTCGCAACTATTTAGGGCTGAAATAGCGTTGTGATCAACGATGACTATTATCGTTTAAAGCACTCCAGACATGGTAGACAGTGTCGGAGTACAATGCGTGTGTCAGTTGTCTTCACGAGCTGCAACTACTCGGTTTGTGTTGGATGTGTTCTAAGTTTAGGCAAAATTCCCTACATCATAGTGGGGTATCATACATCTAATTCCTTTTACCACCTACTGTGTCTCATTCCTTCATTTGTTCTCTAAATCTTCTATAAAATCTTATCAAACCTCGGCCTATTTGCATATACACACAACAGATCACTTGGGCTCCTTCTCTTGTTGGGCAATATCAATACCCACTCGCCCTTTTGTTCCCTTCTTTGTTCCTCCATGGATAGATACACTAACATCCTCACCCCTGTGCCCAATAGTTGATAGGGCGACTAATTCCACCGCAGGAGCCCTATCATATATTCTACTGCAAAAATCAGATTGTTCGAGCTATAGGTTGGATATTTTTTTCTCTCTTTTCTCAATTATCGCCTTTGAAAATTTGCCAATTTAAGAAATAACGTATTTTACCCAGTAATGGGTCACCCCCCAGTAATGGGTCACTTGTTCACTCCACTCATATTTAACAAATTTGTGATTCCAGAGAGTAATACTAATAGGATCATATTCAAATTCACAACCTTAATTGTTTATAGACATTAGAATAATCAGGCTGGGTTTTAGAAATTTAATTTAATTTTCAGAGCAGTAAATAGTGCAAGTGAGATATCATGAATATGTATGAAATCGCAAGACAGCAATAGAACCACTTGTGCAAAAGACTAGTATTTTCCACCCTTGTAGTATGGGTTATTAGCTATAAACCCTAAAGGTTATAGAAGGTTCGGGCGAGAATTGAGGTTGAGCAAGAGTTTTAAAGATATGGCATTTTTTATACATCAAGTACACTCAATTGTAACATACAACTATCATCCTTTTGACATCAAATTTCATCAAAAAACAACCCAGCACCAATGCCTGTTAAGAAACCTGATATGGAGAATCGCCTGGAGGCCGCTATTTCCGCCAAAACCAAAGATCCTGATCTCTCGATACGGTACTTAGCTCAAACATTCGGAGTTTCGAATACCAGACTTCAGAACCGACTTAAAGGCACTACCACACCCCGAAAGATCGCACACGAAAGCCAGCAGTTGCTTAGCCACCTTGAGGAGAAGGTTATTATTCACAGAATTCAAGATTACGATGATCGTGGTATTCCTCTTCGCCGAAGACATGTATTACAAATGAGCGTGTATAAGTTAAAACCTGATTATGGGGCTTTTTTGTTAAGAGCGGGAAAATGCATTGCAACCAAAGTGACACAAGAAAACGGTTTTGAGATAAGTGGGATTTTAATTTAACCCACCTTTTCTAAACAACTACTCAATCAAAAAAAACTTTAATATTAATTGAAAATTGCCAAATATTAATTTAAAGCTACTAGTTTTAATATATGAATACAGATATAGAAAAGAGAAGTGTATTTTATTGGCTTTTAATGTAGTTTGTTTTCTAGTAGCTAGTAGACAGCTAGTTCCTGTATGAAAATTTATTATATAAGCATTAGATTTGTATGCATTTTGCAAATGTTAAATACATAGTATATTGCAACATACAACTTCAAAGATAAATAACTTCACAATAACTTGACCATTTGATATTATTTTGTATTGTATAAGTAGACAAAAAGTCAATTGTATTTTATATGACAAAAAGTGTATTTTGCTAATTTTCAGTTTTTTGGATATAAAACATGCTATAGAGGTCATCTAGACTGTTAAAATATTTTCTGAGCTACTGTAGACCTGCTTTACATGGCTAGCTAGGTGGTTAAGCAAAAAAAAATTATTTTGAGGTTAAGGCCCGATAATCAGGTTTTAACTTATACACACTCAAATGATGTATGAAATATTGAAAGCCAAAAGGAGAGTTGCTGAAATTGGAAAGGGGGGGGTTGATCGCTTCGTCCAGAGATATCCAGGTATTCAAGCCAAGGTTGGAAAGAGTATTGACAAGCAAAGAGCTTTTGCTACTGATGTTTCAATTCTCCAAACGCATTTGGAAAGATTCTATCAATTGAAGAGCCGATATCATGTTCTTCCTGAGAATATTTGGAACACAGATGAGAACGGGTTTGCGATGGGACTAGGGGCTGGTGGAACTATTCTTTGCCGTATAGGGAGACGAAATCCCAAGATCATGCAGGATGGGAAGAGAGACTGGGTTACAGTGATTGAAGCAGTTGCAGGAGATGGAAGGATATTGACTCCTCTTATTATTCACTCTTCCACAGCACACCTGATAGGCCACCATTCAAATATCAACTACGAGATCGACAATGATGCCTTCTTCACCTACTCTAAGGCCGGATACATCTCATCAGAAATTGCCTTAGACTGGTTAGATCAAGTATTTGAACCACGCTCATGTCCAGCCAATGGTATAATTGATCACCGGATCCTTGTGCTCGATGGTCACAGCTCCTATGTTAATAACATTGCATTCATTGAGCATGCTATTGCCAACAACATCCACCTTCTCTGTCTCCCAGCTCATACCAGTCACATCCTGCAGCCTTTGGATATTGGTTTGTTTTCCCCCTTGGGAAAATATTACAAGCAGGAGCTGGAGGACTTCCAATGCAACCATGGGCTATTTTGGAAGATGCGGAAAGGGGACTTCTATCCAATGCTGCAACGAGCCAGACAGCAGGCTAGGACAGCTCGGAAATATGGCGTCAGCATAGCGTTCAAGTGCAATGATCCCCTTTAATCGTCAACGTGTGTTACAATATCCAAATCTGCAACTGAATGCCACTCCTGCTATTCCTCTCTCAGCTAGATATTCAGGACTTCCCCCCTTAGGAGGAAGAGATGGTAGAGCTCGAGAGGTTGATGAGATTCAAAAAAAGGCTGCTGAACTTGAAGATGCTGGAGAGGCCACTGTCTTACTTCACCAAGCGATTGAAATTGCTGATAAAGCCCAAACACAGTCAATTCTTGATAAAGCAACAATCAAACAACTTGAGTCTATAAAGCCGAGTAAGCCAGACCGCCGTCAAATCACAGGGGGGCTTCTTCTTTATACAAAGATTCTTGGTGAATTGTACAAAAAGCGGGAAAGAGATGATCTTAACAAGCAAGCTAGGCTTGAAGCAGGAAGACTTAAGAGAGCCAAGGGTAAGAGACAAGGGGTATCAAGGAAGAAGATCAAGATACCTGCAGGGCAATCCGTTACCCCAATTGATTCAGAGAGTACAGAGGATGAATCAAGTGCTGGAGAGGAAGAACAAGCTGTATGTATATTTTGTCCAATATGTGTGAGATTTTCAAAACCTTTGCTCACAATCAATAGGTACCGAAATTGAAATCTGTAACTTCGAGCGCTAGCACCAGCCGTCCCTACAGATCTACCAGGCATTCAATTAATTATTCTATGAGTGGGGAAGCAGGACCCTCAGCCTGAACTGAGAACTAGAATTTTCTCATAAAATATCACTCTGCTGGATTTCATATCCATTTCTTTTTAAAAAGTTCTGTTTTTTTCTGATAATCATTGTATACTCTAATTTTATAGCTGTGATAACTTTCATAAGTGTAGCTGAAATGGTGGTTGTGGAATTTCACTTTTTATCTCAGTGCCGAAATTTTATATGGTGACCCATTACTGGGGGGTGACCCATTACTGGGTAAGATACGTTACTCTATAAGTGGACAGGAATAATAGTCATAGCAAAGACACAATAATTGGCCAACCTTAATCACATGCGTAGAGTTAGTGTAATCGATTACTCGATCATGCTCAAGCAGTTACTATGATCGACTATAATCGATCATGCTCGATCAGGGTCACCCATTTGATCGATCATGATCGTGCCTATCACTATTCTGGCTGGGCCCGTCATGGATTACTTTTATATTCACACATGTTGCCTTGAAGTGAGAACCTCGGTGGTTTCCTTGCTACCGTGAAAGCTTGAATGATTGGACGGTGTGTTATGTATCATAGTCCAGAATCCCCTTGTCTAGAAAGTAGGCAAAAAAAGTAGCAAAAGCAGAGCCCCTTAGCACCCTCTGGGATAGTAGAAAAAAAGAAAATTTGCATGACATTATTGAGCGAGGAAAACCCAACGCGATAGCCCGTCGTTCAATTATTCAACAATTATCGATCCGCTAGTCATTAGTGTTGGAACCTACTGGAACGGGATTGATCGGGCTGGGCCAGTGATAGAATATCTATTGTCTTTTGCCTAACAGGGTTTGGGAACAAACCTTTCCTATGGCTATATAACCCTTAACAGAAACAAGATGTTTGTTTTGGATTATATAAGATATTTATCATATTCATGCAAAATAGGGCGAGGAAGGGTACAGGAAACTTCAGTGGATGTTAGAGTGCATGTTGGGAACACAGGAGAGCCAACAGTAGCTCAGAGACAAAGAAAAATGGAGCAATGCCAGAATCTGTAACTAGGAAACAATGCCTAATCTGAATATAAATTCAGGGTTGCATGCAGTCGGGAAGTACTAATCCATTGTTTAAAAAAAAGACTGAAAGCTCCGATGGTAACAACAAAAATGGTATATGCCTCCCTGCAAGAATGGTTTTAGGAATCCTCATCGACAACGGCTCCTACCCATAAGCGCTGATGCTGGTATGTGCATCCCGGATCCCAAACTTTGATCCAGGCCATCTGCAAGAGACAAATTAAGTGTCAGGAAAGGGGAGGAAGAGAAACGAAAGGCATGGAGGGCGAAGACTTGTTCGGGGTTACGGGGAAGTACTTAAAGGCAGTTTGAAAGTGAAGGAGGCGGTGAGCTGTATATATTATGGGCAGAATTAGAGAAACTTGCAAAAGGAAGTTCATATGGGTTTTGAGAGGGGTAGCCGATATTTTGTGCTGGAGTTAAACCTCATTGGGGTTCGCAGATTGGCGGGCTTGGAGTAGATTCACCACTCTCTCATTCCCGGAGCCAGCAGCCCACCAAAGCGGTGTCCGGCCATTATCGTCAGGAATATTGGGGTTGACATCTTCCTGTCCTAGCAGGAGTTGCACTACTCCATCATGGCCACCTGCAGCAGCCCACGAGATGGGAGTTCGCCCGGATTTATCGGTCCTATTGGGGTTGACATTTTGACATCCTAACAATAGCTTCACTATTCCATCACGCCCAAACCTAGCAGCCGTCGCGAGAGGCGTTTGGCCATTATAGCCTCGGATATCCGGGTTGACGTCTCCCCGTTCCAATAGAGGTTTTACGACATCATCATCCCCACGCTCGGAAGCGCACTGGAGCGGTGTTTGGCCATGCATATCGGCTGTATTTGGGTTGGTGTCTTCCCTTCTCAACAGTAAGTTCACTATTTTATGAGACGCATACTTAGCAGCCATCATGAGTGGTGTTCTGCCAAAATTGTCCTTGATATCAACGGTTATATCTTCCCGTTCCAATAGCAGCTGTACTATTGGATAAGAGCCACGCTCGGCAGCGCGGGATAGCGGTGTTCTGCCAAGTTTATCCGACATATTGGGATTGACATCCTCACGTTCCAGGAGTAGCTTTACTACTCCATCATGCCCATAATAAGCAGCCCATGAGAGTGACGTTCGGCCGTCTTTACCTGCAATATTGGGGTTGACATCCTTCCGTCCCAAGAGTAGTTGCACTGCTCCATCATTCCCATAATTGGCGGCCCATGAGAGTGGTGTTCGGCCGTCCCTGTCTGTCATATTGGGGTCGGAATCTTCCCGTCTTAGCAGCAGTTGCATTATTCCATCATTGCTACTTGTGGCAGCCCATGAGAGTGGTGTTCGGCCATGTATGTCTGTCATATTGGGGTTGGCATCTTCCCGTCCTAGCAGCAGTTGCATTATTCCATCATTGCTACTTGTGGCAGCCCATGAGAGTGGTGTTCGGCCATGTATGTCTGTCATATTGGGGTTGGCATCTTCCCGTCCTAGCAGCAGTTGCATTATTCCATCATTGCTACTTGTGGCAGCCCATGAGAGTGGTGTTCGGCCGTGTATGTCTGCAATCTTTGGGTTGACATCTTCCCGTCCTAGCAGGAGCTGCACTATTCCATCATTGCCATTCTCGGCAGCCCACGAGAGGGGCGTTCGACCGGATCTATCGGTCATATTGGGGTTGACATTTTGCCATCCTAACAGTAGCTTCACCACTCCATCATGCCCAAACCTGGCAGCAGCCGCGAGTGGCCTCTGGCCATCGCAATTCGGGATATCCTGGGTGAAGTCTTCCCGTTCCAGTAGTAATTTTACGAGTGGATCATCCCCGCGCCTGGCAGCGCAGAGGAGCAACGTTCCTCCAAATTTATCAGTCATATTGGGGTTAACATCTCCTCTTCTCAATAGTAGTTTCACTAGTTGATGAGATCCAGACTTGGCGGCCATCATGAGCGGTGTTTCACCGAATTCATTCGCTGTATCGGCGGTGACGTCTTCCCGTTCCAAAAGTAGCTGTGCTGCTCGGTAAGCACCAAGCTCGGCAGCGCAGAAGAGTGGTGTTCGGCCACGTATATCCGTAATATTGGGATTGACATCTCCACGTTCCATCAGTAGCTTTACCACCCTATGTAAATCACGCATGGCAGCCCACCATAGAGGTGTTCTGCCTTCATTGTCCGGGGAATTCGGGTCAACATCCTTCCGTCCCAAGAGTAGCTTCACTACTACATGATTCCCAGAAACGGTGGCCCATGAGAGTGGTGTTCGGCCGTCTATGTCTGCAATATTGGGGTTGATATCCTTCCGTCCCAAGAGTAGCTTCACAACTCTATCATGCCGATTATTTGCAGCCCATGAGAGTGGTGTTCTGCCGCCTATATCTGCCATATTGGGATTGACATCCTCACATTCTAGCAGTAGCTTCATAACTGCATCTTGCCCCTCTTTAGCAGCACACCAGAGCGGTCTCCGTATAGAATTATCAGGCATAGTGGTGTTGGTATAGTCTTCCCACAGCAGTTGCAGTACTCAAAGGGCGAAAACGGGGCCTGGAGCAAAGGGGAAAGGATTGACACGCTATAGTCTCCCGCTGGAGAGGTAGGTAAGTGGCACCTTCGGGGAAACACCAAACTGCACACTTGAGGTATTTGTATCGTAAGCTGTCAACCGAATTGGCCTTCGCTATTAGAGGTAAAAAAGGATAAGCGAGAAAGGAATTAATTAATGCGCTGTCTTGTTCTCGAAAGTGTCAGTCGTCGCCCTGTTTAAAAGCATTCTGCAAAGCAGTGGAGGGAAGGCTACCTATATTACTTTCTGGGGCACCCCTTCCTTCAGATGCTAGGAAAAGCAGTCATACTTACTAACTCGATAAAAACTTAGAGACACGGTCGCCTAACGGAACTTTCCCCCCACCCCAAAACAGGCTCTTAACTAAAACCAACTAAAGCCAGTAGGGGGGGGCCGTTTACCTATCCATCTAGTTAAGCGATTTTGGTGGGGAAACTAGACTGGTCTCAACCAACACTGGTGCTGGTTCACTATATATAGTGCTGGTCACATAAAACAGGTATAGTGCAAAGCGCTCATAACGGGTGTCACGTTGGAAAACAATGTACCATAACTTATTTTACACTCAATTGCAAAAGTATTGTCCAAGTGGTGGGGGGGTTTGAACTTTTTTTTGTTCAATATTAGTGGGATAGACTATTGTGTACTATTCGAACTGTGGTAAGGACATATGTCTCGGGAAAATTGGGGCGAGGCCACCGGATAAAACAAGTACAAAGGTAATCTCTATGAAAAATTTGGTACCCACACTCTCGTCCCAGTTGCTCCAATACATACAGTCTTACTATAACTGAAATATTATGCACTAGTTTATTGCACTATTATTCAACGAAAAAATAGCTCCTGTCCCGCACCTTGGGCAATACTTTTGCAAATCGGTATAAGCGCCGGTATATTATGCGAAGAATTTCCCATATATTGTCCCTCTGCCTCTACTGAGTACTCGAGTAGAAGCATTTTGGGATGCAACCGCTATTGTAACCAACCAAGACTGACGTAACCACCTGATGATCTTATGAAATTGGACCCCGCAATCAACAATGATCCCGAATTCATGAACCGTCACCTCTACAGCAGCAAGGAGAGGGATAAGAGAATCGACAACTTGTTATTTTTTGCATTTTCTGTATCAAGATATCAGGCATTATAGTAGAGATCATATTGTTTATCCGATATGGTGGTCTTACGAGGTTGCATGTACCCTAACTTATTTTAAGCCGGAGTATTAGTTGTTCAATTCTACTTCCTCTCTGATTTTTGTATTATTAAATTTTTATGTGCAATAAATGAAGAACTAGTTTGTAATAATACATCATAATCGCTTCTCTCCTTTCCGCTAAGTTGACTCAATATGAGTGGAAATCCCGTAGGCAGAAATGAAGGATACAAATAACCTTAACTTAAACATAAATTTAACTTGAGACGAAGGGAGGCTTTCATTCCGGCTTATAACCCGTTGCCCCTGTGAGATGGAGGTATTTGGTGATAGAGCGGCCTTGGTAAACGTCAGGGGCGCTTCGCACCATGCATTCGAAGAAAAGGATTTCTCGTTGATAGTTTTAGCCGAGCAGAGAGAGGTTTAATTCTCTCTGCCTTTCCCGAACAATTGGGTGATGATTCAATGGAGAAAGCGCTAGATGGTGGTCATTGTATAATATCGGGGGGGGAGGCGCATAATCTGGAAGGTGAAAGCAGGCTGCCACCAGAAAGGGTAGAACGGGTTTGCAGGTGGAGAGTCGGTATTGGCTCACTTGTAGATGCGCCGTGCACCATGTCTCAAGAATAGGGCTTGACTTACATCTTCCCGCATAGTCAACCGGTAGTAGACGACAACAATGAGCAAAGACTCAGTTGGCATAGCCTCAGGCGGAGATCAGAGTGCAGAGTACTTGCTCAGAGAGAGTAGAGCGAGAGCCGAATCTCCCTGGATTGAGCCACGAGATCATGTCTTCAAAGAGTGCCTTCTGCATAATAGTAAGCGCTGTCGCGGTGAACAGGGTTGCTAACAAAAGACCGGTCGGGGAGCGGTAGGTATGCGAGTTGGCTGTCACTTTGACATCTTTGAAGATCCTCCAAGATTTGGTTTACCCGTCAGCGCCGACGTTCTCAAAGGTCATTGACATTGAGATAAGTTCTCCCTAATAGGCCACCAAAATTAAGAATGAATTCCTCTGGGTCGCCTCGCACAATGATCGCAATTGTGAAACTGGGAATGGGGTAAGTATGGTGAAGAAGGATAATCAGGATCATGATCAGGAGAATGACTTACCATAACTGCCCATAAAATATCTATCAGCCCGGGCTTAAACCAGCTTAGCTACAGGCCAAGAGCCATAAAAACCCATACCCATACCTTGCTTCCGACTTCCTTGGCTGCTAAATATATAGGCAAATACTAGCTGCACGAATTCTGCTTCTCCTATAAGTTTCTTCTCCCGGGTTTCCTTATTGCCGACCCTAACTTTGATGATATTTCTGCTACTGGTCATACTAACATGATGCAAGTTAGCTTCAGTATAGTAATTGGGTAGTACCATACTGACCAAGTTACATGAAAAATATATAACCCGGGCAATGTTCTCCGCAGCTGAAATACCAAGAGGAGATCTCACTGCTGTAGATTAGACAACTCAATTAGTGGCAGTTCCGGCTAGCATGGCTGCAAAGGTCCGTGAAGCACGAACTGGACTGCGGTCGCCGAATACTCAAGCAAATCCTTCGTGGTTGATGGGGTCTCTGGTGAGAGACTATGTTACCACGTGAAGAATAGCGTTTTCGTAGTTATCAGGTTGGGTTGGCTTTAGCGATATCAATGACCTCTCAAAGAGTTTCAATGGAACCTGGCTTAAAGGAGATGTATTTCAATCTCTTCACTTCAGTGTGCTCGTTCGTAATCTCGATTGATCGTACGCCAACGGCGATAGTCACCCCTCGCTCAGAACATTTGAGGAAGGAGCCAGTTGGAGAAGCTGGATCCGCCATCCGAAGGGCCGAGGGCTCACATAGACAAGATTGACCATGATACCGGCACAAGGGATTGTATTCAATTCAATTTTCTGAAGAGCTGCGGTTAGAATCTTGAATCTTTAATATCACCCACCTGCCAATTTTCATCAGAAGAGGTACAAATCTTGGAGAAATAATATAACTTGCTAGCTAATTCAATCTCATACCCGGCACTCATTACGGCCGCAAAAATGTCTGACAGGAAAGTAAACGCTGTCATCGGTACAATCATAGAGGCCAGTGTCCAATCGACCGAGAAGGTTGGGTGTCAACGAAAGCCTCTCCCTGCTTTATTCATACCAATTTTGAATCATGCTCTCTCACCCGGTTAACTGCGTATTGGACTGCGCGTCGATATATGATCAGAATCTAAGTCGAAGAGCTCCGGTTTGGATCTGACCTGATTCCTTGTGCCCTCGAGATGCCCGCAATGATTATGCGTAAATTAGAGGCATTCTTGTTGCAGTGGGTCAGAACACCAAGCCTAGAAATATCTCCCAAGGCCAAAGTCAAGGATGTAGGTTGCCTGGGGGGAGACCGTCGTAGTTTCTCAGTAAACGAGCTGTTGGGGAATCACAGTGACCAATTCGCAAATGATTGATCTATCGCCTGAACTATCACAGCTGTCGTCTTATTTGGAGGTGTGGAAAACAGAAATTCCAAGATCTTGAGGGTAAAAGCCCCCATCCTTTTAGGGTCCACTGGGGTGGTGCCGTTTGGAGACTTGAGGTAAGAAGAGTGGAACGGCGCTGAAATAGGGAGGACACTGTTTGTGTATCAAACCTTCCTCTCGGTTAGATACAATAGGGGTCTGATGACGTGGGTGCCTTGACCTTCCTTAGAGTAAGGCTAAGGCCGTAAATAGATTATTGCATGAGTGATGAAGTCCCTTCAGCTACATTGAAGGCGTATTGGAGGGTACTAGTACTAGGAGCTAGTGAAATTCGGTGATGAATTTTCCGGGAACAGCAGCCGATCCAAAAAATGATGGTTTGAGGGCTAGAAATGATCTCAACTCAATGCGGATGCGATCGCTGTAGCAGTGGTGATGCCTTGAGAAGGGCGAGTCGTACTTGCAAGCCCTTCTCCAAGATCACTAGGCTCCTTGGCGAATATTTTCTAAGTCTCATAACCACTAGCAAGCTGGACCAGCACAATAGCGGGGATGGACACATGAGCAGAAACTAGATAGGTAAGGTAAAGGGTAGATTCATCATCTTGAAGCTATCTTGTGACAACTAGTCTCTTAGAATACTCCCGGACTACGCGAGGATCTCAAGAAAGTAACGAAAGTAGCCGAGGAAAATATGCCCATATAATATCAACCAATCCAACCTATAGCTAAAGGCTTGTCGAAGCTCGCTACAGTATTCGATGTTTCCCTGTCCCTGAAGACTGCATAAACGCCAGTGATTTTTTCATCAACGGCAAGAACAGGGGATTCGGGTGAATTAATGGGTCGGTTAACTTTGCCCCCCTCGGCCGGAGTGTCGGGTAATTGCCGAACCACAGCACAAACTCCATAGCCCCGCAGAAACGGTTCTTCAAATCCACCCACATCTGGGGTCAAAACATGCTCATAGATTTACCCTACAATATGATCCACTATTCTCAATTGTACTGGGGGTGGTGTTATACCACATAAGCCACATAAATGAACACGTTCAACACTTCACCAATGCTATTGACATCGGAGAAGAGATCGCAACTGAGCCTAAACGATTGAGAGTGAGAAAAGAAAGACTTGGCACACGCTTATTGGAAAATAGAGTTCTTCGATAAAATGTTGTACGAGTGCCTCACACTATGTATGTTCCGCGTAAGCGTTTCAACCACCAGGCGATTTCAGTGTTTGCCCACAGAGTGCGTGGCTACTCTTTCTTTCTTCTGTTCTTGCCAAATTTTTCGCTCTTGTCCGTCCCACTGAAACTTTTCAATATCCACTTTGCTTCCACTTTCGAACTCTGCTACTTCTACAATTACTATCGTATCCGGTGTTTGCCAGCAATTCAATTTATCAGGTTCGTGTTAACTCTTAACTCATTTCCATCAGGCTTTGTTTGTCTACCGTTCTATAAACAATGACGAATGTGGAAATTGTCTCGCTTTCCATGTTTTTCCGAGCCGGAGGGTATGTTTGTTGTATCAATGCTGATATTATGATTGGAGCAATACAGGACAATGAATTCCAGTTCTGGGGAAAACCCATTGTACTGGGCGGCTAGGAACGGGCACTCCGAAATAGTGGCTATGCTATTAAGCTGGCCCAAAATCGATGTTAATTACTGCGACATCGATGGCAGGTCCCCTCTATCGTGGGCCACAGAGAAAGGTTATGCCGAGATTGTTGGTCTCCTCTTAGACCATCCAGCGATAGATCCCAATCTCGCAGATGATCGTGGCCGAACACCATTCCTTTGGGCCGCTGAGATAGGAAACGATGAAGTAGTAAATGTACTGCTGGGAGGGAACGATGTAAACGCAGAATGGCCAGATAATGAAGGCTCGACTCCACTATTGCGGGCTACAGCCATGGGTCATACCCGTGTTTGCAGACACTTATTGCAAGATATAAACGTCAATCCCGGGTTGGCTAATATTTATGGCGAGTCACCCCTTTATTGTGCTGCCGAGGAGGGCCACATAGATATAGTGAGACTACTGCTGGAACAGGAAGGTGTTGACACCAGCTGTCCGGATAACGAGGGCAAGACACCGCTCGCGATTGCTGCTCGGAATGGACATGAGGAAGTGGTAAACCTAATACTACTCAGCAAGCCAGTGTTCCCCAATACACCAAATTACCATGGGCAATCGGCCATCATGCTCGCAGCGCGCCGGGGTCATACAACCATTGTTGCTCTCCTGATACAGGCAGCAGTACGTCTCGACTCTCGCGATCTTGATGGGAGAACACCACTTTCATGGGCTGCAGGCCTCGGGAATGCAGGAGTGGTCAAGCTACTGCTAGAAGAGAAAAGTGTTGACGCAAACTCGTGGGACAATGACGGAAAAACTGCTCTCCACTGGGCTGTCTGGAATGGAAGGCCGGAAATGGTAAATATCCTTTTGGGATCGGATAAGGTGCAGGTAGACTTTGCTTGCGTGGAAGGCCGCACACCACTACTCTATTCTGTTATGTACAACAACCGGGAGGTTATTGTTCTGTTGCTGCAACGGCACGAAGTGGACTATAATTGGATGGATAACAAAATGCGAACACCACTTTCGTGGGCCGCAGAGTGGGCCAGTGTTGAAATCGTCCAGATGCTCTTGAGTAGAGGAGCGAGAAAATACCATGGACTAGACGGCTTTGGGAACAACCCGGTCATGTACGCGCGGATGCGCCGACACCACAAGCTGACTGACCTTTTGTATGAAGATGAGGGTGAATTATTATTAGAGGAGGATTCTTTCTAGTGTGTTAGTGGCCTATACTGAGGGTCTATCATACTCCCACTGTTGTTTGCTCCTTCTTTTGTGTTTTCATTAGGCAAGACCATGTCTGTCGATCCGAAGATCTTCATTTTTAATTTTTGTTGTGGATTCATTAGGGCTGTAATGGAGGTGGCCGGGATCCTCATGGATTATGGCGACAGCTTTCCAGTGCTTTGCCATTTGGGTTTCATACTCTAATAGGGCTGTAGAAGATTTTATCTTCCCCAACTTCGCCCTGTTTTACAATCCAGAATTGTCTTAATACTATACAATGAGCCAAACACACCTGACCATTGAGGCTATGTCACAATACTTGTATAAGGTCACCTATACTAGCTAAGAAACTACAGTTCAACGAAAGATTGAGATGTCAATCCAAGTTCATATGGGTTCAAGCGGAGATGTTGCTCTTGTTGCTCAACGGAGTGGTTCCACCTGTCTCACCCTGATACAAGTCATTCGTACCATCAGCTTATGTTTCGCTTGTCAAGCTCGAGCTCATTTAGCAATAAAGATTAATTCCCCCTTCGTTAACCGAAGCGCGGTTATTCATAGGTATCTCTTAAATTCTGGCTCCCCTTCATTCCTCTATTTCTCTTCACTCTCTCTATTTCCCATTTTAATCTTCCCAGATTCCGCACTGCATTTGTAGCACCTTTAGCAACATTTCTATACAGTAAAGAATGCGGACCTAAGACTGACTAAATACCCGTCCATAAAACCCCTGTTGGAATTCCAGCCTGCTAGGATATTACTAGTTTAGTGAAATGTTGGAGTTTGCCTGGGATATATCTCTGGGAAAGAGAGAGCTAGTGTGTTCAGGATCAGGGTAGAGAGGGATATGATACCAACCGTTTAGATTATGGAGGTTTTTGAGGATGTGAAGATGGTATCTAGAGGGTACATTGAAGGAAAGGTTGATATTAAGACTATCAGGTATTGGTTGAGTATATGCTTCAATATTCGTCAGGTGAATTCAATTTCGTGCAATGGTATAGTTATATTTCTTGAAATCGAGTTTATCTTATGATGATCATAATAACTCACTATTCCCATGATATAAAACTTAAAATGAAGAAAAAACTCATAACTCTAATTCTGAAATTATAATTGGATAGCTCTAGTTGTTCTACAGTCTATTGTAATTCTATACTTATTATAAAACTATCCTTGCAGAACCATTTTGTAATAAATTAATAAAAGATAAGGATTAGCCAAATTAGTTATATGATTTATTGCCAGCTGGTTTCTATGTTTTCCACACAGAGTTGAGAATAACTTATAACTACAGAAAATGATCTTGTCTGACTCCCGGCTGTAAAGTCAGTGCTCTCCAAACACCCTGGACTAAAAAAACCCAGCATAATAACCCGCCATCAGAAGACTCTGTAGCGCCATGGAAAATGCTCGTATGGGGACGTCCTTTTGGCGGTGGAGAGACGGGATGGCGTAGATCGCCGTCGTAGAAGGGCTCCATGATCGCAGGCCTAACGCTTCAGGAATCTGGCACTAAATTATTGCTCTCTAAATACCCAGGCATAATGACCCCCCCATCAGAAGACGCTGTAGCGCCATGGATAATCCTCGTATAGAGACGTCCTTTTGCCTGTAGACAGATGTGAGAGTGTAGAACGACATCGTAAATGGCCTCAGTCATCGCATGCCTAAAGCTCTGGGAATCAGGTACCAAAGTGACTGCTCTCTAAACACCCATGACTAAAAAAACCCGGCATAATGACCCCCCTTCAGAATACTCTGTACCGCCATGGAAAATACTTGTATAGGGACGTACCTTTGGCGGCGGACAGATGGGATGGTATAGACCACCGTCGTTAAAGGGATCCATGATCGCATACCTAACGCCCCCAGAATCTAGCTTTAAAGTCAGCCCTTTCTAGATATCCAAAACCACCGAGCATAAGGACTTCCCCTTCAGAAGACTCTGTAGCGTAATGGAAAATGCTCATATGGGGACATCCTTTTGGTGGTGGACAGATAAGATAGCGTAGAACGCCGTTGTACAAGCGCTTCGCGATCGCATTCTCAACGCCCCTGGAATCTGACCTTTAAGTCAGCACTCTCTAAACACACAGGACTAAAAATACCCGGCATAAGGACCCCCCTTCAGAAGACTCTATAGGGCGATAAAACATTATCGTTTGGTGAAGAGTTTAGATTACGCAAATGTTGAGACTAGTCAGAATGTGATGAAGGTATAGTGATGAAAGTGCCGGTGATAAGAGTGCGGTGATGCAAGTGCGGAGTCGTGTCGCATCAAAGGCTCTGGCCAAGTGAGTAGAAACCACAACACCAGAGAGTGTCCTAGCTATTACTCGCTTTCACACTGGAGTCAACTGGCATTGTCACTCTCTGAATGATTGATTTCTCAAAATAGAATTCCTTGCTGTCTTTTGCACAAAATTAAGATTAAGAGTACGGTGGCTTTCTCACTTAGCACCCACACTAACATATCTGTCTTTGCTAAGTATAGCCCCTCTCCTTTCATGAGAGGAGGCTGGAATACCCAGTGAGAAGGCAGGTATTGACGGTAGAGTACTCAGGAGGCAGAGTGATTGAGTGGTCTATCCAGATATGCGATGGTGTTGTGAAGTGCGTCCAGAAGGTTGGGGCGTAATTGAGTGTGACAATGCGCCTCAGAAGAGAATGAGGATTGCCACAGCCATCAGGGCGCACTAGGCGCTGAGGACGCAAACATGCGGTTACTTGCCTCAGTGTGAAACATTGACGCACCTAATGCATGGTATATTTACGCTGATGTACTTGTGATATTCCATATAGGTATATGGAAAGGCCAACATCCACATAGTCATAATAGGCTCACGATCTCAATATCATGAAGAATATTTTGTCAACATGATAGCTGGAAAATTTGATGCTAATAAATAACGAAATGCTGGTTGGAAAATGAGCGAAGTTTGCTTTAATCACAAAGCCATTCCTCCAGCAATATCAGAGTACTATCAAGTGTGAAGAACTCACCATCTCCTTTCACAAACAAAAGATTAAGATTAACCGCATTGCCAGAATTGGCAATATCTGTACTGCTGTAGCCAGCTCAGAAGACATTATGAATGAACACCCTGAGGTATTTGCGGAGATAACTCCAGAAGGATTACTACAACTAAGAAGGATAAACAATAACTTGTTTCTGAAAACACATCAGGAACAGGTTTTATGTATATTCCGGGAGGTTCTGAATGCTCCTGCTACTCCAAGGAGGATTTGGGTCCCCATGGCCAACATGGTCTATACTGATCCACCTCGAACCACACATTTGAAAGTTTTACTAAAAGCTTAGTCTAGGGTACACCAGGGTGGACCAGGGTGGAGAACAGGGACCAAAAGCCCATATGAGGGACCAGGCGGGCCTTATACATTTTTCTGATACAGGAGAGAAACCGCGATACCAGCACACCCACTCCATTGCTGAATAATAGACATCAGATGTATTCTAATGGATAAGGAAGTATTTGGATTAACAAATTCTGCAACAGAAATGTTTCATACATTATCACCCATTTTCGCCCAAGACAAAAAGGACAAGAGAAGCATAATACAACTTAGCGATCTTGTAGCAAGAAATGAAATCAACATCCAGGACGAAAAAACTATACCAAATCAGAAAACCCTTCTCGATTAGATAGCAAGAGCCCAGTATAGAAGAAAATTTGCCCAATGAAAAGTCTCAATCCTGACCAGAATAGCATTAGTGAACATGGATCAGAATGGTTTCAATCCACATAGTGGATGTTTCATCTGTAATGTTATACTCTAAGAAGATAAGAACAGATCAGAAATATTTATAGGCGTAATATCAGAGGTATTCACTGACTATATTAGATGGGTTGACATTGACAATATTCTCATCTTTGCTGATACAAAGGAGACCCACCTGATACACATCCCCAAAGTATGCAACATGCTTATACAAGCTCAGTTTGATGCTAGTATGAAGAAGTTCAAGTTGCTTTCAACTAGCATAGATATACTCTGACAAATAATAGATTGAGGGCTAAAACTGACAACTAGGAAGATAGTAAAAATCAAAGAAGGGACAGCATTCAAATCTCAGTGCCAACTCATGGAGTTTCTTAGGACTGTTAACTATACCAGTCAATTTATACCTCTTATTGCAAGGATGACCACACCAATAAGTACGCCTACCAGTATTGAGTAATTAGGGTGAATACCCACCCATGACCAGACTCTGAAATATGTTAAGCTAGCTATTTTCACAATATAAGACCATGAAACCCCTAGATTACCACTCAACTGGACCAATGTGGTTGGTCACTAATAGATCCAATAGTGCTTTGGGAGCTGGGGTATGACATGGAGAATTAGCTGATACTGCAAAACTGGAGGCACTACACAGCAAGAAGTTTTCTAACTCTCAGAAAAACCCCAGAACCACGGACACATAGGCCATAGTGATTCTGAACACACTAACGGCATTTCACTATCTTTTAACAAGAAGCATATTTAACATTCTCAGAGATTATCAACCCCTAATATATCTGAAAGAGAGTAAGACTCTCACTACTAAACAGCTTAGTTGAATGAGGCTTATCAGACAGTTTGATTCATATATTGGGTACAGATGTGGATGATGGTACTATTTAGCTGACCCAGAATCCTGCCTTTAGATTGAGAATAAGAACTCTCCTCCAACAGCCAAAGACTCTACAGAACAAGACTCAGAGAACAACTCACTTCTGATCCAGGGTAATATACCTATTACCTTGGATAGTGAGTACCTAACAGTGGACTGATATCAATTGCAGAGCCTATCAGTGTCATAGATCTATGCCCATTTCTTATATAGTTGTGAATGTGAATTTACTAACTACAGAGAGAGGTGAATAAGCTATATGATTACAGAAGTATTACCAGTAGAAGAAGTCATTAGAAACTCCAACATTCAGCCTTACATGGTATTACTGAAAGATTGATATATGTCGGAATCATGAAAAGATAAAATAACATATTAAGTCATATAGCAGTTAACCTGAGAGCAGCTCCCCACCTATGCCACCTCAGACTTCTGCTAAAGACAATTAGAGGGATACCGGACCTGATCAAGATAATATTTTATAGGCTTGGCCGCTTCTAAATATCTCTTGAATTAACAGATCACTGAATATAACTCATCGTGGCGAAACTAGCGGCAACCACAGTGAAACCTCTGACTGCCCAGTGCATCAGGTTAGGCACTTCCCATTAACAAGACCACTAGATTGAGGGACAATGATCTATTAAATCCTTAAAATTAAGGTTGAACAGCTGTGACTTTCTTATTACAAGAGTTAGCCATATAAGTTGTATGAGGAAGAGGAGAAGGGGAATGATTTTATGATAAGAAAATAAGGTGTTGTGAATGAAACAGATATTACTTAGGCAATGAACTATATACACTTACTATTGCAATAACCAATAACTAAAGGGAATGAAGACAATCCAATTTGGAAGCTAGCTCAGGATCTGCCTCTCATGTACAAAGGTGGAAAGATGGAATACTACCGCATCTCTAATAGGCAACTTTATGCCACTACACTGAGAGGAGAATTGTGCCTCTCCATACCTATTGGTGACTGAGTCTATGGGGAAATACTAAGAGAACTAATAATATGCGAAATATATAGTAAAGATTACTATAGCGTAGACTACAACCTCTGATATACTTCTGAGTATGTCTACTGGCCAGAAATCAGAAAAGACTTTAGGGACTATATTAGATAATGCTAATTATTTCAGGCCAACAAGGAATCCAACACCTTCCGTATCAGTAATGCACGGTTCCCATCTTTTCCCTGTGAGATATTCACGAGCTATGATATTGACTTCATGCAACCTTTCCCTTCCCTAAAATACTACAATATAGTCCTGGCAGTGGTGAATAGAGTTTTGACATTCTGCAGGCTGATATGAACTTTGCCTACTGCTACTGTAGTACAAATAATGGAACTAGTCTGACACCATATGGGATACCACATGAGTACCTACTTGAATTGTCAATAATGCGGAGCCAAGATTCACCTTGAGTTTTTGGAAGTACCATGTTAAGACTATGGGACAGGACGATATTTTGGATACGGCAGGCTACTACAAGACCAATGGCCCAGCTAAACAGAAAATTATATATATCAAATGGCCTTAATGAATGTCCTGATTGCCACTCAGATAAATGGGCTGAGTACACCCCCTCAGTTGACCGCAAATGCAACTCCTGCTTACTCTCATGCCCTCATCATATATCTCAATAAAGCACTGTATGGGTGAGAGTGCCCACTATTCAACCCCTATTCGACATACCCCTCGGCCATTTCTGCCTCAGACAATTACTAGCATAGATATCAAGTAGTCAGGAATGGTAGACACTAAGCATTAAAGCTAGCAATTGTTAGGACTACCCGGGCTGTAAGTAAGAAAAGGAATCCAGTGAGCCCATTTGAGGTTGGAGGAATAGCTATGATATATGGCGATCAGTTTGCTACCGAGTCTTGGATGATGAGAAAGCTACAATCATGATTGGGAGTACCTTTCACGATGCTAGACTCCGATAAGCATATATATATCTCTATGGTTAGTATTGACACTAGTATATATAGCTGACAGAAGGGACTATTCCACTATTCAGTTGTCAAACCCTATCGCCCCAATGATGACACATGGTTTCCAGGCAGGGCTCATGTACAACTCTAATATATTATAATCAACCAAGAACTAGAATGGCAGGTCAAATTAGTACTTGACTATAGAGAATGACACTACAGAGAACAATGCTTAGTTGAGTAGAAAGGATCTCCTCCAAGTGAGAATAGGGGGGGAACAGTTGAAGTATTGGATAATTGGTAAGGGATGGTACCAGTATAGTGGACTGACAACATATCAAGGGAGGAATTTCCTACTGTGTTTCCTAGGTATATTAGGGCTTGTTTTTCTCACACTTTGGATTGTCAGTAAAGAAAGGGATTGACATGAACCATCAGTGGACAAAGGTTTGTGGAAATCCCTTTTGAATACTCTTTTGAAAGGGAGGAATGAGGGTTTTTTTAGTTATATTGTAAAATAACTGTTTTTTTATTTTTTTTTGGGTATAACTAGTACAGAATACTTGTTGGTTCTAGGTATCATTGGATAGTTGAGATATTTTATATTTAGTTTCAGGTATCGTCTGAAACATTCTATATTTTATAATTTATGTCAGGATATTGGTTTGATGCCTGATCGGTTTTATGTAAAGTTGGAAGGCTTCTATTTCAGAGCCTTATTGTTCTTTTCTTACAAGGTTCAGGTACCCTGGCAAGAGTATTTAAGACCTACTATTCTCTAGAGTTAGAAAAAGTAGACTTCGACAAACCAAGTTTCAATATACTTGTTTGAATAATTACTTTTTCAGTAAATTTCAAGAATCTTTAGTATTTCAGTTGCTCTACCAAACCTCTTCTATTAGAAACTTCTTAGTAGTGGCAATATAGTAAAAGGTTTGCTACAACTACCCTGTCTCAGCCTCAGCTATGAAGTCTCGCTAAATAGCATACTTTGATATAGAGCTAGTATTGTTATTCTCTGGGAATATTAAACCAGCTGTTGGGGTATTACAATCACCCTTCACTCAACTTATTTTGTAGATAAGACTCCCTTCCTGGTGCATGACAGGCATAGGGGGTATGTGCCACACATCACATCAACTGCAAATCGGAATAGAATCTTGGATTTGGTTGACTCCATATTCAGTGGGCTCAACGCAACCAGTTTTCAATCAACCAAGCCAAATACCCTAACATCCTGAACATACCTGGTACAATAACCCATATCCTTGATGAAATCTGGTAGCATACTATATTTTCATGAGAGAGCCTCCAAGGTCAACTCATATAAACTTCTGACCCAGGTTCCTACTATATATTTCAAGTTTATTAAAGTCTTTTAAATTGTCCCCTCTATATCTAATTCTACAACGAGTTATTTATATAAACATCTTCCCAGTTGCCTAACTCCCCTTTATTATTATTATTATTATTATATTCTTACATTTTACTCTACTATGTTCATTTTATCACATTTTCCTCCGATTTATTCATTTTCCACTGATCAAAACTACTCACAAAACTGCGTGTTTTCGATTGGTACTAATTTTCCTCTCTATATTTATTTTGACTATCAATCCATATTCCCACTCTCCTTCTTTTTTTCTTCTATATCTTATCCCTCTGACTCTACTTCAGCTAATACTATAATTTTATACAAGCTTATAGTCTAATATTACCCTTCCGCTATTGATTACACCATGTATTTATTATCACTAATCTTCTAAGTTTTGGCTATCTGGTCATGTACCTCTCTACCCGAGTCTGATTTGTTTCTATCTCACCATTCAAAAAAGCTTTGCCCAATTTCATCACTTTATAGAAGTTTTCTCCACTCCACATTCATACTATCTCTCTACTCTTTGCCAAATTAAATGCTACCAAATTGCCAAATTTCTCATTATTGTGATAAAAAAGAGTTTGATCAATAGTCATTCTCCAGATTTGGAGTATCTACTGCTAGTATTCTATGATTACAAGTTAGACTCAAGAGGTATTTAACGCTACAATCGATAAAAGTTAGCAAAAAGCAGCAAAATCTCTCATTCACCTCCCCACCACCAGCCAATTGTGCTATTGTAATAATTCAATGAAAATTTTCGCGATGGAAAAAAAAAAAGCACTATCCCTGACCATTTCACCTCTCTGACCCTCTTTAGCCCACCCCTCCGCGATAACTTCATACTTTCTAATCCTCTCCTCACCCTCGCCCATTCCTCTTCCCCTGAGCTCAAAACCGTCTCGCCGAATAGCCACGCCGCCAATATCTGATAATATCCATAAATTGTATTTTTCCCACTAGAGATCTTCCAACTTAGCGGCTTAGGGGTGAGATTGTCAGTCTTCAGCGTTCCGTTCCTCTTCCTTCCCTGTCGTCCTTGGCGGCTCTGTCAAGCTGTTTCCGAAGAGATTCATTTTCTCTCTGCAGCTCGGAAATGGTAAATTTAGTGTTGAGAAGAGCCCGCTCAAAGTATTTTATCGCAACGGCCGATTTCTCGAGCTCCACCAAGTCGTCGTTAGCTTTTCCTTTTCCGGTGGCCTTTAGCTCGCTAAGTTTCGACCTCCAAAGACGATTTTCTTTGCCCAAAGTTGGTCTTCCCCTGATCCTGGAGACTTTAGACTTCTGGCCGGCTTTCTCAAGGTCCTTCGTTAGGGAGTTCCTTTCAATTTCGAGTTTGGAAATAGCGATTCTTGTGTTGAGTAGGGCCCGCTCGAAGTATTTTATTGTAACGGCAGATTTCTCGAGCTCCCCCTGAGCTCGCCTTTCAGCTTCCGAATGCTGTGTTTCCAGTAATTCATTCAGACTCTTAGTATCGTTGACTAGTCGCTGGAGGGATGATTTTTCGCCTTGCAGAGTGTTGAATCGATCTTCGAGGTCGTGGTTCTTCACCCTTAATTCACCCTTCTCCCTACCCATGTCGTCGTTGACTCGTATTAGTTCCTTGACCCACCCTTTACTTTCAATCAATAGTCTTTTCAGTAATTCCTCGTGGGTTCTCAATTGTCTGATACCAAACGCTTCGAGGGTCGTTTCGTCGAGTGGTTCATCCAAGTTAGATTGCTTAGGAACACATTTGGGACTCATTTCTGCCTCTCCGACGACCGCGTGGAATTCTTGTCTTTCACCACCCCCCTCTAGTTTAGTGATAATCTGACAGAGACCGTGGCCGTCATAGCATTGACTAATCCCTGGAGACCTTTCTCCAACACCTTCCTCGGCTTCCTTCATATCAATCATGCCAGAAGAACCGTGATGGGTGCGCATGAGATTCACCATCTCGTCGAGTTCTGCTCGTAGGTGCTCAACCAATGCGTTTTGTTGCTCTACGAGATTAGTATATTGCGCTTCTAGGTTCTTTGATTCGGTACGGTGTGACTCTGTAGTGTTTTCCAGACTTTGCCTAAGACTGGCCACGATACGATTTTTTTCTTCAACCTCTTGCTGGTGCTTCCGGTCCCTCTCCTCATAGTACTCGAATTTTTCCTTCAGAATAATTGGAGCTTGTTTTCTATGCTCCAGAATCTCTCGTCTATGATCAGAATCTAACTTGTGAAGCATGCTAAAATGTTTCCCCGCTTCGGCCTCTGCTTCCACAATAGTCTTGCGCACTGCTTCTTTAAGTGCCTCGATGTGAACTCGCAAATCTTGAACAGTTTGGGGAGCCTCTGTGTACTCCTGTTCCACTTGGGAAACAAGCGCTCCTTGCTCGGATCTGACCTGTCGAGGTTCTTGTTCGAGCTTGCTTGGAAGTTCGAATTCTCCTTCAAGTCGGGTAATTTCATTTTGGCGTGATTTCTGTTTGGTTTTTTGAGGTTGGGTTTCCTGTGCGGTGCTATCCTCTGACATCCTCATGTTTCCGGGTAGACCTTTTGGTTGCTCGACTTCGTTGTTCCTATATTGATGAGGTCCCAACCCCCCATCGTTGAGTGCCTTGGCCTGTGGCGTCTGTGAAAACAATGCCGGGGTAGGCTCCCTGGAACTACCCTCATGGCTGATACGGGAGCTGCCCTCCCCCATTAAGTTTGGGATAGCACCCTGGTACAGGCCACCGCCCACGTTCAGGCCCCGAGCCTCAGGGGTAGTTTCGACTGGCACTAGGACATCGGGTTCAGGCCCGCAGTTTTCATCCACTGAGATCCTGGACCATTGACTGCAATGGTTCCCGCCATCCCTTGGGTACACAGTTAGCTTGAATCGTAATAGACAGAAGCCACTAATGCAGGAAACTTACGCAAAGGAATCACTCGTCTCATTGCCTGCTCCTTCCTTTTGCCTTGGAGGAGATGACTTATGGCTTATTGTGAAAATAGTTGGCTGCACAACCATTGGACCTAGAGGCAGGGGAAGTTTTTCACTAGGATCGGTAAGCATTTGGGGCATTAGACATTTAGGCAGAACACGAGGCATACCAGTTTCCATCAGGAACATTTCCCCCAAGCCCACCTAGATCAAACAAGCGTTCTTCACGGGCATTCCCCTTCGCAGAATCTACCGGAATACTGTCGCTCCTCTTCCTCCTATTGCAATCTTTCTCAACTCCATCAGCAACATGGGGCCAAAGTGTGAGATACGCTGTATTTGGCCGAGATTCACCGTCATGGCTCCTGGAAGACCTATCAATTGGACATATAGGGGAAAATTCCAATGAGGCATTAGGGAAGTCTCGACTAGACAATCTCAATGGTTCAGTGAGAAAATCCACCCCGCTGCCTGAGGATGAAAGGTTCGAGCTGAGAGGGACCCCTTCGGTTGCAGATATAGATTCCGGAGATGCTGAAGAAAGGGTATTCATAGTGACTTGAGCGTGACCACTCTGCTTGAGTCCTGTCACACTGTCGGGCTCGTACTTGTTCCTCGAAGGGGAAGTAGTAATCAAGGATGCCGGAAAGAGGTTTGATTGTGATACATCAGCTCCGAAAATGGAGATATAGGCTGCAGTTGTTTCGGGGGATTGGTCGTCACCGCTGGGCTGGTAAAACTCCGGGTGCCCGACCGATGGCGAAGATAAGCGAGATAGCCGGGTTGATGGAGCTTCATGATCACTATCTTGTGTATCACTTCCTTCACATCTTTCTGTTGACCATGATTTGCCGAGATGCTCAATTTTTTCGCTCCCCATTGAAGTTCCCCGACTAAGACTATCAAGTCTGGGATTCTCAATTGATCCCATGGTGAGGTTTGCGACAAGCGGTGTGGTGATCCCGAAAAAAGGTTAGTCTCCGATGATGAAAAATAATGATTTTATATGCGATATGGGGTCTGTGAATAGACGAGGAACGAAGAAAACAAGTTAATACTAGGAAGAGTGGGGAGGTAAAATGCATTTGACAGTTAGGGGAAAAAAGGTGGTGAGACTTTCTTGTTTTGTTTTTTTCGCCAGGTTACGCCGTCGCTTCGCTTAAAACCACGCCAAGACCAACAAACACTCCCCCCGGCGGAGTGTGTGGTGGCGTGCCGGCAGCAAAAACGTTACCGAGCAATGCCCGACCAGACTCAAGGAAGCCAAGATCACGACACGGCCGCAACAGCAATTGAATGATTGTATGAGTTGTCAATGAGATTTACTTTCAGCTCACCTAAGCTATACCGGGTCTAAAAAGCATTATCCCTTCTCGAGTGTTTTGATTCAGATAAGTGTGGATCCGGAGTTCACCGCAAGCTGTGTTTAACTAGGTAAAGTCCTTGTATAGAGAACGGTCAGTGGAGTATAGTAGTCTAATATACTAACCCAACGCTCTTCCTTCCACTTTAGGTTACCCCGGACATTAGGTAAGCTCCATCACTATTTATCCCACAAGTCGATCACTCTCGGTTAGTGCGCCAAGTTAAGCCCAAAAACGATTTCTTCTACCGTATTTTCTGGGTTTATACGGTTTTTCGCCAAGACCGGGCATTGCTTAAGGTTAGGTGGTGCCCAGAGCCTAAAATGGGTCCCTTCAATGCCCCGGTCATCATAGTAACCAAGGGGTGGATTTTAGGTGTCCCGTACTTCACACCCTCGTGCGCAGCGCTTGTTTGATCACCATCCGAACCCTTGCAAAAAGTGATGAAAAATCATTCAGCTGCATTGTTGTAGACATCTAAAATCCGCTCCTTGGTTACTGTGATGACTGGGGCATTGAAGGGACCCATTTCAGGCTCTGGGTACCACCAAACCTTAAGCAACGCCCGGTCTTTGCGAAAACCGTATATATCCAGAAAATACTGTACTCAAGCGGCCGGATTGAAGTCAGACGGCCATCTTTTGGACTAACGTGTTGGACCCTGAAGTAAATCAGACCTGGAAGTGAATCAGTACCCAGTAGTGAATCAGGTTACGCAATACTGGAAGGGAGAGAATGGACTGTGGAGCCGCATTGGTGCTGGACTTGGAGCGAGTCTATGGCATAGTGAGAATTCCCATACAAAGAGTCCCCGGGGATGGCTTATAAAACTTCTAGAGGACTCGGAGTTCTTGTAATACCATGGACTGGCTTCACCATAGGTTGCTGTACAAGCTCAATTTACTCCGAATTAAGGAAACAAAATATGTACAAATGCCCAATCCATTTCATTCTCCACTGGAACCCACCCCAATATACCTTGTGCCTTCGAGGGTGCGATTAGCCCTCGTTGCTTGCGATCCTTAAGCTGTCTTGGGAGAGCCGTGGCACGATAATCCGCCTTACAGCAACCAGATAAGCTACTTGATGAAAGAAAAAAAATCCGAATTTAAGCACTCCAACCACCAGCCAGCTGTAAGGTCAAGGAAACATGAGATTCACCTTCCTCAGCTGCAGGTAATGCCTCATACAATGGACATATTGGAGAAGACAACATTGCCTCATGCAATGCTTTATCCTGTGGCTTTTGCTCAAGCAGTTCCTGCTTCTGTAGCTCGGCTAACATGGTTTCCTCTGCCTGCTGTTTCTGCTCGTGGCCTTCAGCAATGGTAAGCACCTGAGTCCCTTTATCAGAAATCCCGGTGCGTCCTCCAGGGGTAGAACCAGATTTTAGAGTGCCGGTATTCTTTTTTTTATTTTTTTGCCGGAGCTGGTGATTGGTTTCCAGCTGAATAGCTTCACGGGCCATTGACATCTGTGCTGATTTTCCCAGCTGTAGCACTCTTCTGCAGATTGGGGAATAAATAGAGACTCCATCCATTTCAAGCTCAGCCAGCTGATCAAGAATGGTAACAACATGTGACTGAATAGCGGAGGTTTTTTCTGGTGTTGTTCGAAATTGCTGTAGACTGGAAGGTATTTCAGGAGAACAAAATGTGGTAGACTTCAGAGGATTTTCAATGTCCAAGTCTTGGACAACACCTGTAGCTCTCTGTGTGAGGCTATTACCTACTCCAAAACCTACTCGGGCTTCACTTTCAGAAATCAAGGCTCAATGTATTCACTGCTGCAGAAGGACTTTAAAGACCAATTGGGAATTGAAAGGGTAAATTCCAGTTAAGCGAAATGCACTCTGGCAATTACGAATGGTCAAGACCTCCTTCTGAGGAGCTTGAAAAAGCTCCATAAACAATTCTTTATCCACCCCTGTTACTCCCCTGCATTATAGATTATCTAAAGCCTTTAAAACTTATAGTTGATAATAAGTCAAATGTTTTACTTATAGAAGAGTCTGAATTACCTTTGAGTACGCCAGGGAATATGGTGAAAATATGACAACATCCAATGGTTGTAGGAGATGTATACTATGTGGAGGAAGGCAGAGACACTTTATCCAATGTGTCTCTGTAAACTGAATAAATGGCCAGGTAATATGAGAATCATGCCCATCGAAGATGAGAAGACGATATTCACTAAGATCTCCAGGCTGAGTATGTGGCTCAAAGTTATGCACTAGCCACTGTAATCCAAGATAGGCATTGGGCCACCCGTTTGGTGAAACCGCAGTTGCCCAATGCCCGGATATCTCCCCATGATGAAGCTATGATCAATAGGTCTGTACACCAACCGCACCCACACCCTCACCATGTAATTCAGCCGCCACTTTAATGAATCAATTGGACCACGAAAAATAAAGCTAAAAATATATTAAAAATATAGACTGAGAGCAATTTCCACGGTCAGTAATACTTGGTATAAGAGCCTCAATTTCTTTGGATTGCGTGGTAGTGTCTGAGGATTGAATTAGTCAAGCTGTCAATTAGCACCTGGGGCAATGTCCACTACACTGCCTTCAGGGCCAGAACAAAATCACTCTACTATCAGCATTCTCCTTAAGTTCTTTCAAGTATCTATAGTCCGTTCTGAGGATACACTTCATGGCCTTCCAAACATGCTCAACTGGGTTGATATTGGGGGAGTGTGGGGAGATATTCTGCTACCCTGATGCCATACCATTCCAACGACTCTGTGGTGACCTTCACAATATGAATTCTCGCATTATAACAGTACCAAAGACTCACACAGAAGTAATTTTTTGGTGATAGGAAAACAAAAGCCAAATACGGGGGTTGGGAGGCTGTTCTGTGAAAACACGTTGTTTGTGGGCTGGGGTAGGGTAGGGGTACTATAACCTGTATCCATGTTCTGGAACGGTATATAGCAACGGAGGGCTTGCATTTCCTGTGTTAGTTTTGGACCTGAATGATTTGATTTGATTTGCTTTACAGCCCCGGCACTGTCCTGTGACTCGTCACCTATATTATGTTTAGTTTTGATTTACTTTGCTTTATATTTGGAATACAAGGTGCAGGAATATAGTCATGTATTGCATTGGCACTGAAGTAGTATTATGAGTCTTGGGTTACAGGCAGGATTACAGGATTACGGTGAAGGTGCACTCAACTAATAATGATCATGATTGAAGGAACCTATCGATATGGGAATTTGTATTTAAACCCATCTCCTGGCTAGCAGGAGAACAGCAGACTTCAACAGACCTTTAGTTTATAACTATAGTTTGTTGGATGGCGATCCTTTATTCCCGTTAGCCCTTAGCCTTTATCTCTAGATCTTCAGCCCTCTTGAAGCCTCCCATAAAGCCAGCGATTAGCAGGCCTACCGTCAGTCTCTATTGATTTATCCAAACAGGAGTTAACCTGTTACATTAGTTGCTCCTCAGCAGGTGAATTCTAGTGCATCAAGCTTGAGGACCGTCAGGTAGGATTGATTACCCATACTGATCTTGATAACTGGTTAGAGGCAGGAGCGGCAGGGTTAGCAAGTCACGTCTCATGTGCCACAATCACAATTTCAGATTGCAGGAGCAGAAGTACCACCAGGTCTGGTAGGGCAGAAGACCAAGCTCCCACATAGCAGCCTATGCCAGGCCTATCAGAAACAACATCTAGATCGGAAGCGTCTTGTAGAAAACCACCAGAGAGTCTCTTACAACCATGAGACCTCGATACTGACACAGAAGAAGAGCTTTCCACTGACCAGCTTCTTCAGCAAGCTGCCCATATCGCAGCACAACAATCTGAACAATTAGTCGCAGAACTAGCACCTGCTAGAGCAGCCGCCACTACAGCCGTAGCAATATTGCGAACTCCCGTATGCCCACAGCTCTCAAGATGCCAGAGAAGTAAAGAACAGGTCTTCGACCTCAGACCAAACTCACACCAACCATCTGGAAGCCAGAGACTACCTAGTCAATTTTCAGACACACCAGAACATCACCAGCGAAGGAGGACCACCTCTGAATGACCAGAACGGCCGCCACCATCTCCACCTACTTTCTACCACCACTGACTATGTCAGACCCAGCTGAATCATCCCAGAAACTGAAGATCAAGCTTCCCCAACCAGCTAAGTTCAGTGTGGAAGGTGAAGACCTCAAACCAGACCAGCTAAAGAAATGGTTGGGGGAAGTAAGAAAATATCTATTGAAGTACGATATACTGGACGACATGGAGAACGTAGTAGATTACTATGGTGCCTTTACAGAGGAACGAGCACACAATGCATACCTCACACTACTAGACGAGTATGCTGATATCTCGCCCACTCTTGAGCAGTTTAAGGCAAGATTTAACCAGATTTTTGCCGCATCTACAAATACTGACTACATCTACGAGAACTGGCAGAAGGTACAACAAACAACAGGAGAAACATCAGGAGGCATATCCAAGGTAACAGGTGAGCTAGCAAACCATAAATGAGCTCTCCCAAGGGACTCTAGATCAGACTGTGACCAAGAGTAACGATTCCCATATGCTATGCATTCTAAGTTATGCTAGAACATTGAACCACAAATTAGACAAGCAGACACCAGGGATCAGGTTTTCCAGCTAGCAGAATGATATCATGCTACTAGGTTCCTGACTAAAGCCTATAAGGCAGCGGCAGCAACCAGAGCACCAGTAACCAGGTACCAAAGCCAAAGCGAGTGTTCAAAAGTATCCCCAGTAATAGGAATAGATATAAACTAAAAGGCAAAGCCAGAGCAAGAAAGAAGGCAGTACCAAAGTATAAGTCGTCTAGTAAGGCCGAAAAATAGACAGACACAACGCAGAAGGAGTCTGTTTCTACTCTGGAGAAAGTGGACACATGGCAAATTACTGTCCTAACAAGGATATGAAGTCTAACCATGTCCATCTCTCGGCTGATACAGACAGCGGCGAAGTGGGATATGAAGCAGACTCTGACGATACAGAAGAACTCGATGGAGATAACTCAATTATAATATTCAAGACAACCGTTGGCCACCCAAAGGACAGAGCGAAACCCTTTCATGGCCTCAAATTTACTATGCTAATTAACAGCCAGCCAGCTAGAGCACTCGCCGATACAGGAATAATAGTAGGAATTCTCCTAAGTAATCGATTTGTTACATCCAACAATATAACTTACAAGCCTAGGAAGAGAGCAGTGACTCTGAAGATGGCCGTCGAGAGATCTCGATCCACTAACAACTTCAGTTGAATAGTCTGTATTCAGCTAGAGCAGATGAAAGTTCATCATGTAGAGATGACTATAATGCCAGTATCTGACTAGAATGTCCTACTGAGTATGGATGACCTCACAAGAATAGCAGCAGTTATCAATTGTTAGAAGAACAACATATACTTCCCAAGGTATAAAGTTAGAGTTAACTGCAATGGAAAATCTGCCTTTCCAAGGTCAGCAATGGCCAAAGCACAGGAAGTATCTGACTTCCTGATACTATTCCCCAAGGTCTTTGTTAGCGAAGTACCTGAAAAGCTACCACTGATGAGAAAGATCCTATACAGAGTCACCCTCAAGGATGAAACGAAGCTACCAATGACCCCTACATTCAAGGTACCACAGGCACTGATGCCTAAGTTCAAAGCCTGAATTGATGAGCAGAGGAAGGCTGGAATACTTGAACGAACCTCTATGCCAGGAGGGGCAAGCATCTTCATTCAACTCAAATCAGGTGGCAGAATCCGCCCATTAGTTGACTTCCGCTTTAGGAACAATAACACAGTGGCAGACTACTCTCAAATCCTGAACAAACAGACTATCCTGAAGCTGGTGGCTGGTGGCAGACTCCCCAGCAAGATAGCCCTGAGCGATACCAATTTTCAGACAAGAGTATACGCAGACGAGATCAAAAATAATACTATTAAGACCCCTTTTCGATAGTTTACCAGTCACGTAATGATGCAAGGATATATGAATGCCCCAGCCAGCTTTGTTAGAGTTATAGAGGACTGATTCCACGACAAATTGGCTAAATTCATATGGATATAGATTCAGAATATTTTCATCTTTAGCAATGCCTTCGAAGAGCATATCAAGCATATAAACAATACATGCAAGAAGCTGTAAGACAACCAATATTGTGCAAACTCAAGAAAGATCTTATTCTTTCCCAATATACTCGATATCCTAGGCTACATGATTGATGATTAAGGCTTTCATCCAGTACCAGAGGAAAATTGGACAAATGATTGATTGTACGAGACCCAGTAGCCAAAAAGAACTTCCACAATTCAATGCAATGATTAATTATATCTTGCAGTTCATGTCACATGCAGTAATGATTAGAGCCACACTTATAGAACGTACAGAAGATGCTGAAGGGCTATGGAAGGATTTGCAGGAACCAGCTTTCCTGGCTGTCAACAGAGCTGCAGAAGAGCACAAAGTACTGAGACTGATTGACTATAACAACCCTGATATGATATTGTTTGTCAATGATGCATCGCCTACTCGAACTGGTGCGTGGATTGGGTAAGAACCAATAACAGATGCAGCAAGACCTGCAGTGTCCCACAAGCGGGAGCTGATGCCAACACAAAGCAACTATCCCACCCACGAGCAAGAAACACTCGCAATAGTTAAGACTATGGTATCGTTCGTACACCTCTTGCTACACAGGTGCCTTACTGAGGTAACCACCGATGAAATTCTAACAAAATTGATAAAAGAGAAGAATCTAAACTCACCCTAGCAGTGATGACTCACGCATATTAGCGGATATGACTTTTAAATTGAATACTAGCTTGGAGTAAAGAATTTCCTAGCTGATTACCTGTCAAGAATTCATAAAGACAGAAGTGATACTAAGGATATAACCCTAAGGGATCCCACCACAGATGATCAACCCACTCCTAGTACCAAGATCCTCAATATACCGACACACTACACCCGTAAACTGCTCCTAGGTATCGCAAGATTCATAGAGGGGGATGCAGGGATACTGAAGGTCTGGAGGGGAAGCGTCTATGGAATCTCTATAAGAGATATAAGAAAGATGAGGGACTACTAGAATGACTGTTTAACATGGAGTATATTAAAGAAGAGTGTTCCGGTAAGGCTTGAGAGTTTGAATCCATAGGGGATCTCCAAATCTTTAAATACAAATAAAGCATAACCAAGTATCCTGTCCAAAGAGCGAAAGCACAATGGAAAGTTACACCACATGAGTAGCAAAACTTCTAAGTCCTAACAAGATTATAGAAGTAACAGGATATAACTTAACAAAACAAGTAAAGGAATCAAACAAAGAAGTGATTATTACTGATGTAGTAATCCAGTAATACATAGTAGGAAAGTATAGAGTATCCTAATTGAGTACAAGGAGTGAAAGGTGCAAATAAGCGAGCAAAGGAAAGTAGTATCCAATAGGAAACTATAACAATAAGGAAGGTACACTCTTAGAAATGTGCATTACTAGGGAATCCCAAATAGTCAGTATCCAACATAAGTGTAGAAAGGTAGTAGCGACGGTACTAGATTTGGTTACATCCGAGGTCTGAAATCTCAAATGCTGTTTCCAGGTCTTTAATTAGCGCAGTGAGATGGAGTGTATCAGCTAAATATATTGCAATGTTGTCCATGTAAAGTGAGATAGATGAGTGGTACTCATTGTGGACAAGTATGCAGGAGTCCAGATCTGATATGGTAAAAGTCTTGAAGTTTAAGAAGTTAGCGAAGGGAGTGTACTATTCATTCGGTGATTGCTTCAGTCCATAGATATATTAGTTAAGTTTCTATACCTTTCCTCAATCACTAAAACCTGGTGACAGTCGCAAGTAAACTTCCCGATTCAATTCATCATTTAGGAAAGCGGATTAAACTTCAAATAGTTGCAGTCACCATTTGGTTCAAGCACAGATCGTGAGGAGTAGACAGAATGATTTATATTGCATGATGGCAGTGAAAGTAGCTTCACAGTTAAAGCCACGTGCTTGTGCGAATCCCTCTGCAATGGCACACGCTCAATATGTTTCCAAGGTACTGTCAGCATTCCTTTTTGTCTTGAATACCCACTTACTTCCGACAATGTTCTATCCTATCGGTTTCCTTACAACAGCGAAGATTTGATTCTTCGTTAGCACATTAAGCTTATGCTTCATAGCAGAAGTCCATTCTTCTGAGTTTGAGCTTTCTATATTTTTCGGTAGGTAGTGGGTCATCATCAGGGGACTTGCTCAGGGCTTGTCCTTTATGTTTAAGAATTCCGTAGTGACTTATTTGGTGCTTGGATTCGATCATCGGCTGATTTAAGATTCTTCCTCATATAGGAGAAGGTCCAAGAATTTCCCCAGGTTGAATATCCAGAGCAAGTAGCTGCTGGATAGGATCTTCCATTAGGTGGAGTAGTGATTCATTGGATCTTGCTTTAGGTGTTTCAGCATTGGTGGCCGGTAGATGTTACTGCAAGACCCCTCAAGTAGGTTTCATCTTAGTTGGTTCAAAGGTTTATTGAGTTGTTGTCTCCTCAAGTTCTATGTTCACAGGCTTATCTGTAGACATTGGGGCTAGTGCAAAAGATGGAGGGTAGATATTAACCAAGCATTCTTTACTGAGTAGGGGTTCAATGACTGTAAGTCTAAGTGGTATTATTGTCTTGGTTGTCCAATGGATCTGCCAAGTTTCTGAAACTTTATATTACGAAGAGATATAGATCCTACATATTTTATTGAGAGGTGTACCCTATAAGATATCCTTCAATCCCCTAGGGCTTCTGTTTCGTTCCAGTTTGTTTTTTCTCCTGTCGTCAGTGAACCAATACTTAGGTCCCTTAAGGGCAGTGATAGTTAATTGACGGCGTTTTATTGTAATGATATTCATAGGGGGTCGATTTACCTATGGATCAGTTAGGAACTCTATTTCAAAGATGGATTGCAGTTGCCACAGCTTCAGTCCATAAAGCCAATTGTAACCTTGTCAATATAGAACGAGCTGCACTCATAATAGTATGATTATCTCATTTTGCAATACTGGTAGATTCCTGAGGGTACAGAGGGGTATGGTCCTGTATGATACCTTGTTGGTCTAATACTGTCAGCATGGCAGAATTGATATACTCGTCCCCGTTATTAGTTCTGAATCTTTTAATAACAGTATAGTTTTGTGTTCAACGTTCCTGAATGAAACTAGCAAAGACTTTGACCGTGGCAGATTTAGCCTGAATTGGATAAACTCAAGCAGATCATGTGCAGTCAGTAATGAACATAATATTGGAGTTGATATGCCGAAGGAGGTATTCAAGAATCTTCTGCTACAGTCAGAGTGGATTAAATCAAAAGCGTTATCTGCGTGCTCATCTGCTGCTGTTCAAGTAGGCTTTCTTTAGATGCTTTTAGAGGTAATACAGGTTTCGTATTTCTAATCTCTGCGAAGTTTGGTGATATTAGAAGGGTCAGTATAGTTGTTGCTTTTGGGATAGTCAGCTGAAGGATGTCCAAAGACTTCCTGCCACTATTCGTAAGTCATCTTCTCTTCTTATTCTTTCTCTTCCTGTACAATATAGTCTTGTCCGACAAGTTTCACCTAAATAACTTCTCATTTATTTTCCCTAAAAATATACATACCTGGTCCGGAACAACTGAAAGAAAAGCATTTTCCAAAAGAAACAATACCGGGCAATAACAACAAATTACAAGAACCTAAACTTGGAACCCAAGGAACAAGTTCAAGGTACAAAAGAGAAACATGACTAACAGATCTTTTGGCCAGGATCTTGACAGTATCACAGCCGCATGACTATATAACGGAGTCATCATCTAACCTAACATTGCCTTTCTCAGTCTTGCAGTTTATAAGCAGGTCTAAGTCATCTGTCATGTGTGAGCTTGTGGCTGTATCAATAACCCAGCTGGGTCAGATGAAGTTGTTGGTAGAGGTATAGAGGAAAGATAATATACTGACCGGTTCTGGAGTTTCTTCTGTGCTGATCTTTACAGTATTATGCGCAATTCATTCTTGCTTTCTGTTCTTGTTATTCGCCTTGAGTTTATGGTACTTATTCCAAGTATTTCCTTTGGCACTGATACGAACTTAATAATTGATACAACAGGTACATCCCTTGGTGACCAAGGGGCCCTTATGGGAAGGGTTCCTTCCGGTTTCCTTTTCTTTGCCTATTTATCCTTCGTTTTACTTTTTTATCATGTGTTAATTGTTTTAAGGTACAAAAAGCTTCATGGAGCAGTATGCTATCGAAAAAACAAAACTTATAAACCAAAAACTAAACACAAAAGAAGCCTTTTTTACTCTCGTTGCTATGGTTGCTAAGTTGAAGACGCAAACCATTGGCCTCGTCTGTCAAAACCAAAACATATAGGGAAAATCAAAAAATAACAACTAACTCAAAACATGAAAGAGTAAAGAGATCTCATTATTGATTTTGTTGCCGGGAGAAGATGTACGGGTGGGTGGGTATGTCTAGCGGTAGGGGATTTTAGTGATGTGGGGCGGGAGGCTCTGTGAGGGGGTCAGTCGAGAAACCTGTCCTTGTAGCGATTATGTATAACTGCAGTGCCGAGAGCATGGAGAGATCGTTCCATAAAGGGCTCTTGGGAGAGAGGTAGTCCACTGTCCTTAGGTGATGGTGTATGGCATCTTGCCTGGTAGGGCGGTGGAGTCTAGCATGGTTGAAGGCCTCAGAGGCTTCCAAGCAGTGCGGGCATGTGATTGGGTGATTGGGGTCGTTGTGTCAGGAGTGGTGGGCACAAAGGTAGCTCTTTCCAGTGCGTATTTAGTGCATAAAATATGCGATGAACTTATCAAGGCTGTAACCCGTTCCTAGGTATCGCGAGATGCCCAGA